>JAGFPH010002614.1:121084-154089 GCA_018207615.1 Philaenus spumarius | reverse complement strand
CATTGAATAAATAGACCAAAGCGAACTAGGTTTCTTATCTTGGGCCATTTCCTCAAAATACGCAATGAAAACATTCTCGGAAAACGAACTAACACCATTTCTAGTTTTCCACTCCATAAACTGGTTATAAACCTTTTCATAACGAAATTTAGATTTTTCTGGCAACAAATGGTTCAGAGCCGAATTTGCTTTTGTATTAATTTCCTCTGGAGTTAAACAAAATTCATCACTATCACTCATGTTTGCGGAATGTGTCAACTCACGTTTGAGGTTAGTTACAATAACACACTAACATCCGGAACGTATGGGTACACTCAGCTGATGTACGAATAGCGTTATTTTTATTACAACTCTACTTCCGTCAAATGACGAGCTCTCATTGGTCTAGAGCCTATTATGTAAAGTGACTCCTGTTAGGTAAAGATATCATTACCTAATCGGGTTGGCTTTTGGTTTGTAATGTACCTCTTTCTGATGTTACTTGTAATAGCGTTATTGGTGTTTATTGCAATGGTCGTAGATAAAATTTTTTACAGCATTACACAAATTCAATATTGATATACAAGGGTATGCTGGACCCTTAAGGGGTTTATTTTAACATTCATGTAGGTAGATTTTGTTTTAAAAATAAAAGCGTTGTGGAAACCATCCCGTCCTGCTCAGTACCTTTCTAGAGTTGTATGACTTAATCTACTTGACTTGTTGTTTTCAGTTTTACTCGTTTCTGTCAGCAGTACAGTCGCTTCCAATACTACTGGGGTGCGTTTAACACCCCGCCATTTTTTAGAATTTCAGTAAATATAAAAAATAAATAAGTGACTGTAAGGTTGAAGCTCATTGCAACAGGAAAAATGATTTGTTTCCAAGTTTTTGTCCGAAACAAAATTTACAATAATAGTATAAAAAGAGCAGATGTTTAACAAATAATTACAAAATGCAAAAACATTGACTGTTGCAACAAAGGAGTCATTACAAAGGTTTTATAAAAGTTAAAAAATGTTTGTCCCAACTAGCCAAAAATTTTAAAGTTACAAAAAAAAATTGTTAGAAAATATTAAAAATTATATAGAATGTGTTTCTTGTTATCAAAGCTTAAAGAAAATTATTTAGATTTATAACCTCAAAAAGTGTCTTTTGTTTGTAAACAATCTTCCATAACACACAACATAAGATTTGCTATAAATTCAAATCTCATCATTCAATGAACCACCTGTAGTAAACTGACCCAGTTCACAAGCTAACAGCCCGCCAGGCCACGTGATTTGTGCCGTCACACATCCTAACGCACTATCCCGCCAAGAACTCTGTGCCTATATTACTACACATGGTTAATCAATATTATTTTTATAAACATTGTTAAATTTAGAGTTTCGAAGGTTCGATCACTGTACAAATACTGTAGGGAATTGAATCATGGATGCAAAACAAAAGAAATTGACTCACATGATAATTGACTTTAAAAATTTGATGAATCACCTAATTAAACACGCTTAATCTTGTGAACAGAACATCCAAATGATGATAAAATTTGTGTTTTAACACGAATACATTAATGTCTACCACATTAATTACCGGTATTTAGTTTTTTGAATAAATATCAAACATAAAAGAAGCAGACAGTACATACAAATTTTAACATAGTTATAACTAATACTTGCAAGTTTTCCGATACACTGTATTGAGTGTCGTTTGTCCTACATCACACTTTTTAACTGGTTCATTTTTTACTTTAAAACTGTCACTTTTTAAAATTCAATGAATTTTTGTTTCTCCAACTTTATTAACATACACACTGTTACTTAGCTCACAACACCGGTTTTAAAACTTTTAAAATATTACGTTTTCTAAACGTAGATTGCACCTAGGCTAAGCCTCTGACAACTTTTTCGCTTAACTGGTAGAAATTAAATTTTTCCTACAAGAAATCACTTTGTCGAAGATTATCAATACACCGATTGATAATTTAACTATATTTAGTAAACTTTTGACTAAAATAACACAAATTATACTATTTAGAAACACCTCTCCATCTTTACGTACGTCTTCTACCTTGCGAGTCTCAAGAAGAACTTTGCAGACAACACATCCGCCCCATTGCGAGTCTATCTAAGAACTGAGCTAAAAACATGCGGTTTTTATCCTATACTCTAATAAGAGCAATGTCTGTTTGTTTGTTTGTTTGTTGGTTTGTTTGTGTGTTTGTACGAGCAATCTCGAGATCCAGCGGAAGGATTTTGCTGAAAGTTTGGGATTAGAGGCTTTTGGGACTAAAAAATCGATTGGTGAAAACCACTACCTCAGGAAAACTCGTATTTTTCTGAAAAACTCATTTGAAAATTGAAAATTTTTAACATTGGGCTTATGGAGTTTAAAATCATCACATACATATGTTTATTGACTATAATAATAACAGTAATCAGCTGTTTCCTATATTATTTCCATTATCAGCTGATTTCAAGCTTAAAACAAGTTTTTAAATTTCTAACCTTTAAAATAGGTTTTTGTGGAGAACGACATCTGTTGAACTATTTTTATTTCGTATTAGAGTATAAGATAAACTGTTCATATGTACGTAAGTTTGAAAAATATATACATACATTTTCCTAAAAAAAAAAAATACCGAGTAATGCTCGGTCGCCCAGGTACTAGGCGCTAAAACCCTGACTTCCGGCGATTTGTTCTGCAATATTCCTTTATGTTGTTTCTCGTACTTTCTAGATTTTTTGAGAACTGTCTGTATTTGCATCCTGTTTTGGCTCATCGCGTACTTTTTAAATTTATAAACAATGTCATTCCGATCTGTTACTTATTCAATTAGAATTACATTGTCTTTTTTTTACTAATTTTAATTGTCTGCTTTAAAGAAATTACTTATTTATGAAAACTAACTGTCTGTTTTAACTGATTTACTATATTAATTTATTTCCCTGTGATGACCATTATAAATAATAATAATATTTTGATTTGCTATATTAATTTATTTCCCTGTGATGACCATTATATATAATAATAATATTTTTCCTATTCTATACGCATTCAAAGAACTGCATATATTACACAGTATAACATGTAAAAAGAGACTGTTAGGTGCATTTAACTTTTAAACAAATTTTGCCTTTATGATTTAAGTGTTCTCATTTAAGGATTTTACTTCCTCCCACTGGTGTTATAAATAACCACTTCAGGGATAAGTGAAAAGCTATTTCAAAGAATCTCAATATATAAAATTTGGGAAGTCCTTTCAATGTTCATTCTCGATCGAGTTAAAATGTTTGTCAAAGAGAAACAACAATTTAATCATGTTTATTTGGTCCTAGTCTAGAAATAACTCTCTTATTGAAAATCCATTATTGTTAGCAAGGGGATATGAGAAATTGTGCTTTCGTTCAAATATAGAAGTCTAGGATAGAAGTAAAACATATGCTAGCAATTCAAGGTCATATTTTGATTACTTCTGGCATGGTATCAAGTATTTGATTGCAGACTTATTGAACTCATTCCTGATAAATTCAATTGAAATACTGCCTCTTTTGTTCAAATCTTGTGTGTAGTTGTATAATGTATTTAACTTGCTCTCTAAATGTTATTTGAAGAACATTATTTAATTTAGAGATTTCCACAAATTTCTTGGTTTTGCTTCCTAGGGGCTTATTGCATAAAAGTAAGCTACTTTTCCAGTTTAAACAAAATAATTTTAAGTAAAGTAGTTGTTAGGAGTGTAATTTGATTGTGTTACTTTATTTTTTTTTTTTTTTTTTTTTTTTTTTTACAAAATAATTCTTATCTAGAGAATGGTTTGACTAATTGAGTTCAAACTTGGCATGAAGTTTAACCTAACAATGATATATTTCAGAAAAATAAGCGATTCAATCGAATCATGAGTTTCAAAATGGCAGCTGTTTGAAAATTTCAAACCTAAATTACTCAAAAACCGTACATTTAAACAAAAATATCAAGACACCTTTTTGTAGCCCTTTTGATTCCCTATCGGATGGTGTAACTATCAAAACAATCGGATGAAGGATAATAGCTAAGTTAAAGAAAATGACACCAAATGTACATACAATATTATTGCTGTGTTTACTGTGTTGGTATAGGATGCCGGGTTGAATAAACCAATTATTACACATAACTTAACTATTGTCCTTCATCCGATTGTTTTGACTATAATATTACAAATTTAAATAGTTTAAAATACATGTAAGAATTCGTAAATATGGTTCAAATGTATTTATTTTGAAGTGTGTGATACTTTTCAGAAGATAGGCAAGGTTAAAGACCCAGTTCATTTTAACATTATTATTATTTGCCATAAAACCCTCGTCGCTCTCTGTAAAACTTTTAGACAAACTTTGTATTCATTATCATTGTCTCATAACCTATGCATTTTGTTTAAAGAATCAAGTTGTTGAAGGTACCAAAAGATAGCTACACTAGATGGGTTTTTGTAAAAGTTCTTCCTTCTTACTATGTGCGACCAGCCTCAGTTGATGCTGATGGCATTGTGTTTCTTTTACAATTGAGCAGTAAATTTCAATAAAATAGGAAGAAACTAGGATTGTTAGCATTGGTTGATGGTCGCTATTCAATTTCTTCAGTTTCTTTCTAAGATGGTTTCACCAACAGCACACTCCAAAAGGGTGTGTTCCAAGTTTACTGGAACGCAGCTAAATTCCATACCCAATGGTAAATCTTCTAAGTTTAAAGGTGGGGGGTTTCCTGTCCGGGGGGGGGGGGGAGAATGATATAGTTTGCACATGTCATTATACCTGACATTCTGGTGATATACAAATGAATAGGTAATTTCATCTTTTAAATATTTGAATTATCGGCGATAGGAATTTTGCTCTAATTGTCAATCCATCCTCTGTTGGCTTACTTCTTGCCTCCCTGTAAAAGTCAAACTTCAATTGAAAAAACCTTTGTTTATAAAATATCAAATTTTTTGTTGGAACTACTTCCAACCCAACACATTCTAACGTCTTTCTTCTCTATTATTCACAGCCACCCTTAGAGCAGTTAGCGACAGTGGAAGAGACTGTGGTGAGAGATAAAGCCGTAGAATCGTTGCGTCTGATCAGTGCGCAACACAGTCCTGCAGATTTGGAAGCGCATTTCGTACCACTGGTGCAACGACTCGCGACTGGAGACTGGTTCACCTCGAGAACATCGGCGTGTGGACTTTTCTCCGTGTGTTACTCTCGGGTCAGCCCCACAGTCAAGGCCGAACAACGTAATTACTTCCGCAGCCTTTGCCAAGATGACACACCCATGGTACGTCGAGCAGCTGCCAGCAAGTTGGGCGAATTCGCCAGAGTCGTCGAAGTGGAATATCTCAAGTCGCATCTCATTCCTATGTTTGTGAACCTTGCTCAGGATGAACAGGTAGGTTCGCTATTACAAAATAATTATGTAGAGAGTAAATTTGCTATATGGTTTAGGATATCATATGGTGAAACAAGTATTTGAAATGTATAAATATAGATAAAAAACCATTTAGTTTCATGTATATCTCCTAACAAAAATTGTAATTACAGAAAAAGATAAGATTTTAGTTGACAACTACTTCAGTTTTTTAACTAGTGCGCCGAAAACAAAAACTCTTATTTTTTATTATTTTTAAAATGGCAAATATTAAAATTTTTTTCCATTAAATGTCTCAAAAACTGTTAACTTTACAGACAATGTACTGTTACGTTTGTAAACTAAATTCATAAATCAGACATACAATCTCTGAAAATATTCAGCTGTTATGAGATCAAGTACCAAAATTGATTACTAGATTGCAGTCCCATTCAGTAAAACTAAAATAAATAGTTTAGCCGCACTTGCAAAATCTACTTTGTCCTTGCTTCAAGCAAAAATGTAGTGCGGTATAAAAAAACTCTTTAACAACTTCAAAATACTTAAGGCAGACCGAATTTTACTCTAATGAAGCGAAATAGTAATGATTTCTTTCATGGAAATTTATAAATACTCTTTGATTTAGTAGAATATCAAACTCAGTTATCTACTGTAGTAGATGCACAAAATCAAATATACCACTCCGGCAAAACAACGAACATTTGGTTAGATTAATAAGTGTAAAGCTTTTAAATTATTTGTGATAAGTATATGTAAAGAAAGTTTTATTTTGTGAAATGTTTAGATTATAAGTTATTTATGGACGAGTCTTTTTTCGGAATTAAAATCCTTAACCCTTTCCACTCGAGTGTCGGGGCAGCTCCGTACCCTACTAATCCGCACGAACTCCTATGTCGGTTGAGCCCCGTACTCGCTATAATAACGTTCTTTGATTGCATTTGAACAGACGTAGTTACTTTGATTACCGCTATTGTTAAAGTTTGAGATGTGCTGTGCTATCTGTGGAATTTTTTTAGG
The DNA here is from genome assembly GCA_018207615.1 of Philaenus spumarius. Lineage (NCBI taxonomy): Eukaryota > Metazoa > Arthropoda > Insecta > Hemiptera > Aphrophoridae > Philaenus > Philaenus spumarius. Next base: position 147,708 of record JAGFPH010002614.1, on the reverse strand, counting down.
ACCATTCGAGTTCAGTTTCTGTTGTAAATAAATCTTACAAAATGTAATGTTTGCCGTCTTTGGCCGGTTTGTAAACAGCTGTCTGCTCTCGCCGTAGTTTGGTTCCTACTTACTACGCAGCGTTTTAGTGAGCTTACGCGTTGTTTAGTTTTGTTGTACTAGGTTATCGTGTGTAATTTCACAGTTTATTTTTGAATATTGTTCTTTTTATAATAATAATGATTGTTGTGAAATAAAATGAAAGAAGACGACGGCAGTTTGTTACAAAATGACGTTATTGGCGACGGAACTTTTGTTTCGAACCTGAGTGATTAAAATATTACCAATCAGTTTTGAAAAAAGCTTTTCTTGCTAGTTTTGATCTATATAAGACTGTTGTTAAGCAATATAATAAATAGTTGAGGCAATTTTGTACAAGTTGGTGTCAAAACTAATTGCTTTCATAAAAACTCATTTTTTACAAAAAACTTGTTTTTCAATTATAATTTTTTTATAATTTATTATTGTGTCTAAAACATGTGTAAACCACTTAATTTTGTTTATAATGATATAGACAACAAAAAACAAGTCTTCCTATTGAAAATTTTTGCAAAATTCTTGTTTATTCCGGTTTTTTGTTACAAATTTATATTTTTTCAATAAATAGCCTACAAATTAAAAACATATACTTGAAAATAAAAATATATGTTTTTTTTCATCCCAATCTATACTTTAGTCCTAGAAGAAACTACAAAAAAAATCAGCCTTTTAGAACTGACAGAAATACTTTTTTTTGGAGTAAACATGTTACAGTGCAATATTCGCTCAAAATTAATCTGACCTGATAGCAACACTAGGTCCCCAGTAATTATAGTGGAAAGAGTTAAAGAAATTTTTTTTGTAACATCTTTTTTAAAATTTTATATACTAGAGTTATCTTTTCTACATTTTATTTATAACTTGTGTATGTATTTCCTTTCCAATATATATACATACAGTAAAACCTCTCTAATCCGAACCTCTCTTATCCGAAACCTCCGATATCCGGCGTAGTAAAAAATAATAAATATATCTATCAAAAATGAATATTTTCGACTAAATACTGCAGTAGAGAATGATGTTTTTGAGTTGGGCTGTAAAAATTAAAACAAAGAAATTCCGTCGGGACTCCCATAAAAATCATAAATCACGGGTAACGTAAGTCCCAACAAGTTTTACCCGATTTCAAACAAATAAAATTATTACTTTAAAGTTTAAATACTTTTGTTACCGATCTATAAAATGTGTTATATTTCTTCACAGTAGACACCCTAATTCTATAGACACGATAACAAACGAATCAATAAGTGTTTGACCTTGAGCCTACTCTAGACTTCTTGTGTACAAATAACAGCCTACGCATGAATAAAAATAAAACAAGAAGCGTTTACTTAAGAAAGGAAACAATTGCCTAAAACATTTTACTGGGGAAATGTCTGCTTACATAAAATTAATAATGTTTTACATTTTCCCTACTGATATTTATTGTTAAATGCTGAATTGAGTTAAAATACAGAGAATGCGATTGCAAATACCGGAGATTTCATTCACGGAGTCTATACGAGAACGGGCAGTTCTGACAACTGAGTATTTCTTGGTATCGGTAATCGGTATCGAGTTTCGGCTATCGATTCTCGATACCGATACCAAAGCTAAAGTATCGGTGGTATCGAAAATCGGTATCGAGAATCGACCCATCCCTAATTTCAACCAATTTACCCATATTAAAAAAAAACCTCTCTCAAATCCGGATTTTTTGATATCCGGATCGCCCGGCGCGACATTGATCTGGATATAAGAGGTTTTACTGTATATTAATTTATTGTACCATGCAAAAGATTGGCTAACCGATCAAACTACTTGGTCTTATTAATAAACTTTGAGCTTGGCGAGTGAAAAGGAGTTTTAAGAATAATAACCATAACACTAATTCTCATATATCCTCGGTGATACATGAGCTAAAAATACCAAATTATACTGTTCAAATTAGGTTAACCCTATTAGTTGATTAGAAACTAAAACCACAACCGTTCTTATATAGGGGTATAAATATGTAGTTTAGTCCTAGGTTATGTTAGTTATAATTTGTTAGTTTTACCGAATGTGTCACTGACGATGACGACTATGTCGTTGAAACGCGTTTGATTATTAAACATATTAGTGTTATCATTAGTATGCTGAAATATTTGATTTTAATTTATTCTATTTTTGGTAATGTATGGATATGTATAATACTAAGCAGTACAACTAAAGGCAACACGAAAAAAAAGATATTTATGGTATTATTATACCAAACAGTCCCATTAAATTCAACACAATAATATAGGGCATTTATAGTGTTCTTTACTAAACAGCCTAATTAGAGGCAACACAATTAAAACAGGTATTTATGATAATATTATTATACTAGACCAGTGGTTCTCAACCTTTCAGGCTCTGTGCCCCTCCTTTGAATACCGATTTGAGGCACGGCTCCCCCATGACCATATGTGGTTAATACCAGAGTTGGGAAAGTTAGTCTAATAAAGTAACTGATAGAAGTTAGAGTTAGTCGATCAAAAAAATAACTGAGTAGAGTTATAAGTTAGTTAGGAAAATCCTAACTGAATAAAGTTAAAAGTTAGTCAGCAAAAAAGTAACTGATTAAAGTTAGAAGTTAGTCTCCAAAAAAAGTAACTAAATAAAGTTATAAGTTAGTCGGATTTTTATTTACTTCAACTAGAAAAAGTAAACAAAATTACATATTGTTATGTTATTTTTAATATTTCCCAGGCATTGTTAGAATGTTTGTGTCAGGTGAAATATTTGTTTTTATTTGCAAATTTAAAAGAAAACGAAAAATGTACAAAATGTCCTAAGTACAGTAACATATAAATTATTTTTTAGACCAAACGACGGTAACTAGAAATTGTAATACATTAATTTATATAGGCTAGTAATAAATAACATGTAGACTACTATAAGAAAATAAAAACTTATTTACTCCCAAACAAACACTTATAATTTATAAAAGAATATAATATTTATAATTTATATAAATTTATAAGGGCCTAGATACAATTTTAAACTAAGAAAATATAATAGGTAGGCCTTTATGTAGATTTTTTATAATTTATTTCTACTCATATTCCATTAATATATATATAAGAAACCATGACTTTAAAAAATATTTTATAAGACCAGAGATCTCTATAAATTGGTTTGAAGACTTTTCAAACCCTCTACGTCCTGAAAAAAGTCAACACTAAATAGTTTGACATTTATTTACGTATTCTATTTCTATAATAGTAAAGTTACCTACCGGAATAAAGTTGTAAGTATTATAACTATTTATTTAAAAGTATTAAATTGTGCCCATAAATTGGAAGCCGATGTAACAGATGCTTTAACTTGCTTGTTCTTCGGCAAACATAAAAGACACTTGAACGTAACATTGTTACTGTTGCTGTCCCGGTTAATTTGAGTAAACTGTTTACTCAAATTTGGCCACAAAACTTCACTCATTCTAACAAATGAAACTAAAGGCCTACTACTAAACAATATATCTAATCTTTAAACTATATAAATGAAATTTCAATTAAACTATAAACAACACCCCAGCACTACAAACAGTTCTACAAAACAGTAAACACTTTCCTCACCACTTGGGCAATTAATTTACAAGATTGAAAGTACAAAAAGTAAGTTAGTACCACGGCGACAACCGGTCTACTGATTGTGCATCTCAACCCCTCTCAAAAACCAAAGTACACATAGCTGATGCGCCAAGTGATATATAAGTAAAAAGAGAAAGTGTGCTCGTGATTATTTGTGACAAAGTCAACAACCCCGCCCGTAAATGTTCAACATTTACATGATATTCATATTTCATTCCCTTAATCTCATTTGCAGGCAATTCTGTGGGCATGTGCTATTTAAATATAAAATAGACATTTTAGACAATTTCAGAAGAAAAAATAGTTTTTCAATTAATTACCTTTTTTAGAAGTGCAACTGGAAAGTTATTTGATATGTTGTCTTTCTGAAAAATAGGAAAAATTTACAATTTGAGTTTTTTGTTACAGGACTCTGTACGCTTGCTAGCAGTAGACGCTTGTGTTAGTATTGCATCCTTACTACAACAAGAAGATGTGGAACAATTAGTTATGCCTACACTCAGACAATGTACAGGGGATACTTCATGGAGAGTCAGATATATGGTAGCGGATAAATTTACAGAGGTGAGTCATATAGAGTGGGTCCTTGTTAGAGTTTAATCCAGTTGCCCCAAATGGTGGAATGCTGGCTGATTCTTTAAAAATCACAATAAAATTTTACTTCAAAATTTTGTTATACTAAAAATAATCTAAAAGTTAAACGAGTCTCACAAAAATAAATTAACAATTTAAATACAGTAGAACTCCAATTTATCCGAACCAATTGGGAACGGACCCCCTTCAGATAGTCAAAAATTCGGATAACTGGATTTTTTCCAACAAAATTTTCTATTTTAATCTTTTTGAGACTGGCTTTGCGTTTACGCGACTGAAATAAACTATCCGCACACACTACGGCCGCGTATACACGTTTTATAACTTGAATGTTTGAGTACTATCATTGCGTTAACAGGACTAATATAATTCTTTTACTGGCATTTGCTACAATCTATTAGCTTTAAAATGCAATATTTCGACTATCGATAGGAGGTACTAGCTAACAGTAGAAAATAGAGAGAATAAAATCATGTTGACACACTGCATTTACTAGGTTTTGTCGAAGCCTTTTTTTAAAAAAATGAATTAGGAATATAATATGATTTATCCAAAAATTAAATTTTGATTATAACAAATTGTAGAGAATAAATCATAGTATTGAACTGTATTCTTGAAAATGTTAAAATAACCTTATATTATAAACATATTTCTCTTTGTTTTACTAAATAACGAGTAAAACAAACCTCTCGGTAGCGCTAGGCATACAAAGCCAGACGCATTGTCCCTTGCTTGAAATATCCTAGTCTGAGCATGAATTAGGATTTAGGCTATGTTAGTCCTGCAAAGATTAATTAATTACTGTATGTACAGTCGTGGTCATAGAAATTGCATCACTTAAAAATAATGAAGGATCTCCTTTAACCAATGTTGTTCTTACTTTTTGATAATTTTTAAATATTTTGCAAAGGAAAAGAGTCGGTTATGAGCTGTGAAAAATGGTTAAAACTGAAATAAAAAATAAATAATTTTTATAAAATGATATATAAAATTTTTAGTGTTAACGAGGAATTAAAAAAAAAAATTTATATACTCATGAATTTATTTGGAAAATTTTTATAAAAACATTAAAAATATATTTATTGAAATATTAATATAAACTAGTATTTTGTCGAACCGCCATTAGCCGTGATAACTGAGGCGCTCCTGTTTAGCATGGAGTCGATCAAATTTTTTTATGATTTCGTCACTAATCGCCTCATTCCACACTTTTTCCATTGCCTGTTTCAGCTCATCTTTATTCTTCTTAGGCTTTGCAATACATGTATTTAGAATTTGTTTACTTATTTAGGATCAAAAAGATAACAATAATTGGTGATGCAATTTCTATGACCACGACTGTATGTTGAAAATGGGAGAACAAAACTACTGTATTTTTAAATAAAAAGAGCCTTTAACTAAATGAAAAGTTAATACTTTTATATGTTAAGCGATTGTGCATTAATGAATGTCGTTGCTTGCTGAACATCATCAACTGTTTGACTTTATTAGTTCGTTTTACACCTGGCGCTTACACTAGCTTTGCGGAGGGAAGGACAATAGCGTGTGTGGGCGGAATTATTATTTTGCAAATCGCAGTACGTTCCCGTCTTAAATTTTTTTCCTGAAATTGTACCTGCCAACTCTCCCGATTTGTGTACCCATTCTTCCACTCTCCCGATAAAATCTTACGATCTGCAGCTTTTCACAAAGTAAATGTGTTAAAATCAACTTCTTTGGACCTTTTTTATTTAAAAAATGAATAATTTTTTTGTCGAAGAACGACAAACACTTCAAATAGAAGTTTAAAAATAGGTTATATCATATATTGGTGAAAATTTATAAAGACATGAGTTTAGTCGCTGACAAACTGACTTAATCTAAGTTTTCATAGAACAAATACACTACACTGCAGGTACATATTGCACAGAACAGAAAATATTTATGATGACTTGAATATCGATATTATCTGTGACGACAACACAGATTCAAGACTATCCTGAGATATTGCTTTATCACAGATTGTTCCACACTACTCTTCTATTAATCTCTTTGATACTAGTATATTCTATTTCCATTAAATTGTAGAATGTGGAATATGGTTTTGTCGTTATTAGTGAATTATACTTTAACATAATTTGTTCGTCTGCCGTAAAACGTTATTATTCTCATGTTGTTAAAATGTCGCCAAAATAGCATAATTCTTTTCAACTGATTTGTTTTGTAGCAAAATATAAATATACTTACAATATTATTTAGGCTTAATTTTAGGATAAAATTAATCACTGTGGAAAAAACTATGTTAAAAATCTTCCTGAATTTAAAAATTTTAAAGTTGGCATGTATGAATTTCAATTATAACATTAGAGATCCGGATTTGTGGCACTGGGAGTGTGTTGAGGTAAGGCTGTGTACTAACTACATTCCTTACTTCAGGGGCACAAGTACTAAAAATAAAACTGTATTTTTTTTTAATGTTCCACAATTTCCACTGTACATTAATTTTCTTTATCACAAAGAAAATTTTCTTTAACACTGCTGCAACTGAAATCAGATAAATTACAAAAATTGTGCTTTATAAAATATTAATTTACTTATATTAGACTGATTCGCTTTTGCATTGCCAATTGCCATTTTAAGGACAATTGACAAAATACTCAAGAATGGAAATTACAAAGATTTACAAACACAACTGAATATGCAATAACTGTATAACTAAAAATTGTAGCTGAAATAAACCATGCATTGGCATTTGCGAATATGCAAGCTTGCGGAGATCATTGAAAAATCTACATTCCATTCATATTTACATGAGTATGGGACTCAACTGTTGTAACTACAAATATTAACTATTATAGAAAATATTTTTTATTTTACTTTCAGTTACAAAAAGCAGTTGGCCCAGAAATCACCAAAACAGATCTGGTGCCTGCCTTCCAATCTTTACTCAAGGACACAGAAGCCGAAGTGAGAGCAGCGGCAGCACACAAAGTCCGAGACTTCTGTCAGCATTTAGATTCGTACCAACAGGAATCCATCATTATGGCTTCGATACTACCGTACGTCAAGGAATTAGTGGTCGATCCAAACCAACATGTTAAATCTGCATTGGCGTCGGTTATCATGGGATTAAGTCCGATTCTGGGGAAAAATAAGTAAGTTTAATATTGCTGTTGTTTAACTGACAAGTAAGTGTCATCTAAGTACATTACACAGTGTGTCAAAAAAGTATAGGAACTACTAGATTTCTCGGCCTCTAAGATAGAAAAATGTTTGGTCTCTCATTTTAAAGGATTGCCTACTTCTAATAACTTAGTGCTTTCAAATTGTTATATCAGCCATTTTTGCAATATGGAGGCCAACTTTTTAGTTTTTAATAGAAACTTCTTTATTTTGCATTGTGATTTCTGATTTTATAAGTAATTTTAAGACTTTATATTCTTTGTATTTTTTTTATAAACCCAACCGTTTTAGTGTAAATTAGACTTGAAATTTAGATTTTTAATCGCCTATGAATATAAGCGTCTATGTCCTTCCTGATTGACTGAATCAACGTAGAAAAAACACTAATTAAGATAAAAATATCAACATTTGAAAGTATATTCTTAAGGGATCATAGATGCACACTAGGATTTTGCAAAAAATTTATTTTAAAGCGTTCAAAGGGTAAAAGTTTGAGGGTTCACTGCCAGCCCTATAACAGATAAAACAGCTGATTCGGATCAAAAACTTAAATCACATGTTTGTTGAATGCGCATTTGCATTCATTACCAAAGCAACCAACTTAGCAAATTTAGACTCAGTTTATTATTCTTCACAACCAACGACTTTTTTAGGTTAGGTTAACAAAATCCGCTAACGCAAACAAAAATCATCGAAAAAGGTTTACTGTATTATAATTCAAACTTACAATTATACATAAAATAAGTTGTATGATTTGGATCAATAATAGCTTAACACGATTTTAGGTTAGGCCTATACTAAACCAACATACATCTCTTGAAATCACCATATTTATGACCATATCAACCAACAACACTTTTAGGTTAGGTTAATAATATCTCTCTATTATATAAAAACAAATCTTGTAATTCACGCAAAAACTGTAGCACTACTGTGTATGCATCAGGATCTGGATCCCTTCCCCTCACCGCCCTGTCCTAATCAATTGTCATATCCGTGAAAATATCTAATTATACAATAATTTGTTTAAATTTGCTTCTCCACGAGTCGCTGCAGGAGTGGTGAGCGAAGTGAGCAAGGGTGTAGCCGCCTCGTAACTATTACTTGACTGATTTGACATTTAATCCAGAGAGAAGAGTTGTAGCATTTCCCCTTCGACGCTTTACTAAAATACAGACAAAAAATCTATCAAACCTTTGATCAAATATCTTTTGCTTAAAATGCTAACTTGTCTAAGTAATAAGAATTTTGTTTTAAGTTGATAAACGAGAATGGTCATTAACGCTTGAGTTACTAGAAAGTGTAAATATTTGTGTACCTGTCCAGAAGTCTATCTTTCAAAAAATGTGTTTGTTCAATTACAATGCGTTATGCTGTTTCTAATTTGTGTAACTAGTTGTGATTTTTATAACTAATTGAATGCTCCGATGTTTCAGCACTATTGAACATCTTCTACCACTGTTTCTATCACAATTAAAGGATGAATGTCCTGAAGTCAGACTCAACATCATATCTAACCTAGATTGTGTCAACGAAGTTATAGGAATCCAACAGGTGAGTGCATACATTTTACTTTCTTCCATACTAATATTATAAAGAGGTAAAATTTGTTTGTATGTTGGGGGTAATCTCTGGAACTACTGAACCTTTGAAAAAATAATTTTACTAATAAAAACCTACACTATCCCTGAATAACATAGGCTATAATTCATTTTGATAAAAACATGTTTTATTTCAATATTTGTAAATTTAGTCAGACAAAATTCTTAACCCTCCAAGTGCTAACGTCGCATATGCGATGTATAAAAGTCGCGTTACAGTGCTAACATCGCATATGCGATGTTTGCGCAACACATTTTGTAAATGTGTACGACGCCGCTATTTTTAATACAATCGGATACTTCTATGTATGTTTGTGTTTGGAAAGAGTCACTTTATTATAATTCAGAGTTTCATAGCGATATCAACTCAAACAAACCTTCGGCAGAATTGTCAAATCAAGTATCTATACACGGTATATAGTCGTGTAGTAGGCCTACGCGTAGATAGACGCTCGGAACTCGGATTTTGTTTGTGTATCCACTAGTTGTTATTCATTTTTAGTTTTAGTTTAGATCAGTTTATTTTTATTTGTTTTTGTAAATGTTTATTTATTTTTTAAGTAATTATGAGTGAACTTAGCAATTTAAGGGCTATTAGAGGTGCGTTTGAAAATAGTGATTTTTAGAGACTATGAACTGTAAATATTTTTTTCTTCTTTTTTTTTCTTGTATATAATGTGTGTGTTATTCCTTTATAACAAATTAAAACCATAAATATTGGGCCTAGACAGTACTTTTATATCTTTAGAGGCAAGTTTTTCTTCTTTGTGCAAAAAAAACATTTTTTTATAAAAAACGGAGTTTTTTTTTTTGATAGACAAAAAGTTTGTTTTTTACAGTAAAGTAGTAGTGTTATATATATTTCTATTCACCATAAAATTGTGCAACTTTTGGCTATATTGAATTTTCTACATTACTTTTTTTTACATATTTTGAGTGAGAGGTTTTAGAACACAAAAATTTTTTTTTTAATTCAACTTTGGTTAACAAAAAAAAGTATAAAAATTATAAGGTAAGCCTGTTAAAGCTATTTACTGTAAAGATCATGTAATTGTGATTAAAATGATATTTAATAAGTCTTACTATACTGTTAGTGAGTATTTTATAATGATTTTAGTTAATAAGCATGCACGGAACCAAAAAACCCTTTGCACTAAAAGAGCAATATAGTCAGCACTTGGAGGGTTAAGTTAGTTCTAGACTGATGAACCAACACATATTTCTTGAATGTATTTACCCAATAGAATAAAATAACAGATAAAACAGCTATTTGCTAAAATATTTACATTAACAGCTGATTTTAAACTTTGAATCAATTATTTTTGTATTTCTAACTTTTAGGTTAGGTTTTTAAAGTATAGACCTGAGCCTTGCTGGTTCTTTTAACCTTTATTGTAACTGCTGTTATAAAATGTATAAAATAATTTGATATGAACATTTACCATCTTATCTTTGGGTTTATTATTAATCCTACATCTTTATTAGTTATTTTATTATAAAGAAAACAACATGATTATGTGTATAGAAGGTTGCAATGGGGTTGGCGTGTGGAGCACGCAGGGGTTTCCCCTAGTTGTCTATATGTGACTGACTTTTAGAAGTAGCACTAAAAATGTACGTCTACATATTGTATGTAGCATTAAAACAATATTAATTGCAGGGCTATGTTATAAAAAGCTGTAATAATAAAATTATGCCACTAATTTTAAACATCTAACAAAGTTCATCTCACACCTGAGACTGAGAAGTCAAAATACAGCAAATGTACATAAATCAACGCAAACACATGTAAACATTAGAATAAAAACAATTCGCTATTAGGCATAAATGAAATTTGTTAGTTATGTTTTTAGTTCTAATTTCTTCCTTTTTTTCCAACATCCGATAATCGGGAATATTTTGTAATCCGTCATTCTTCAAGCCGAATTAAAGGCAGTTCAGTATAGAGTGTATACATTGTGGTAGAAATAAATAAATCATTTGTTAAATTAATTACCAACCTCTAAAAATTTGAAATAATTTTGTAAAATAATATATATATATAGTAACTCTCTTAGAAAACTATTACTCATGATTCCACAGAAACACGTTGAAAGTGGAATAATATATAACACACTTTGTTGCACAGATGGGCCAACTTTTGTTGTGCCGATAAAATTTTGTTGACAAATTTAATGAAACTGTCCATAATTTAATTTCTACTCAAGAGATGTTTGTCAACGAGTTGTATAAAAAATAATTAATAAAATACCAATTATTTTACCAAACTTGTTAAATTACTGCTTAAAAATTGAGATCTTTACTTTATGATATTTATAGAATAGTTAATAACGTTCAAAAGAAAAATCCACAATTGTAATAATTGTAGGTTTTATCAAATTTTGATGTATGTCCATTTCATTAATATGGGTTGAACACGTATTTCAGAAATAATTTATTTTTGAAACTTATTTTAATGTATGGAAAGTACATAACTGCTGCCACACTCATCACTGATCCTGTTCTGTTATAGTATTTTTTAAATAACAAATTAATCATACATGGTAGGTCAAATCCAAATGCTCAGAACAATCGCTTCAAGAACAATTGTTTCAGGATTCACCGTATTAGTTTTTTGTATATTAGTATTTATTTGTTGTTGAGTACAAATAATCTCTGATGAATTCTAGTAATTTTTTAGGGAAATCAATTTAGGAATACAATTTCTGAAAACTGATGAGCTATGTTACTTGAAACTAAAATTTGTTAAGCCCTACTTAAGCTCTATTTATAAAAAATTATTTGTAAAGCGATGAGAATTTAACTTTCTCCAGGGTGTGGTCATTAGCTGAGAGGTATTTTGTTAGGTGATTATAGGCACTGAAAAATAAAGACTGATGATCATTTTATGAAAATCTTTTAACAATTTTATTTCAATAATATATATATATAAAACATATACAAGAATATAGATCAATGGTTATGGCCACGGATATTAGAATACACGATAGGGGTCACGAGCAGGTCCCTGCCGCCTGGCTCGGAGACGTGACATCACCATGGACCCACCGCCTCGCCGCACTGTATACAGACTCCACAGTCCACAATGTCATTCGCTTTTCGAACACTAAAACACGTAACCTGCAGCCTTCAATTTCGTTAGATATTTTTAATACTTAGGGACAAAAGTATAATTTTGCAGGCCAGTACGATTTTATATCGGTATATACATTTATTAATATTAAAAGTGCCCTAACCATGCCGTTACTCTTAAGTTTTGTTGTAATAATCACTAGAGTTTGATGAATTCCCGTGTGCACAAATTTTAAACGATTTTTTTATTCAATGCAAAATTTGATCATGTTTGACCTAAACCATAACATTTATAAAGATGTAATTCGTTTATACTTATCACGAGTATAAGTTGACCATTTATTTATTTCAGAAACAATTTATATTTTTTTATATTTTAACAAGCCATTCGTCCATGAGAGCTCGTATCTGATCCAACCACCTTCATCATTCTTCCCCACTAGATATTTTTTAAATATATTTTACCTGTAATTGTTTCTGAAATAAATGTTTTACCAGTCTCAGTCTCCAACCAACACCTTGTAAAACCAAGGTAATATTTCGAAGGAAATTTTACAAGAAAACTAGTTGAATATTATGATCGCAGATCTGTCATGGTTAAATAATATTAAGAGCAATGTAGATATCATTTTCTGAAAAAGTTGGTTTATATATCAATAATAGTTTCTTATCAGCAAATTAATTATTAAAATTGTGGAAAATATTTTGTATATTAATTAATAATAAAAGAAATAAAATATTGTTCTACATGAGAAATTACAATACATATAACCAATTCACTCATATATATAATCAATTTATGTATATGTTTATATCATCCAAATTGATATCTTCAGACTTTTGTTACTTATCTTCAGCCCAGAAATGAATAATTATAATATTTAAAGACCATCATAAAAAAAAAACTAATATTAACTAAGGGAAACTGAGTTAATTGGTCTGAAATTGGTTTATAAACGTAAGAAGAACACATTTGGTAATTGTTTTCAATTGATAGTTTGAATCAATACTGCAAGAACTCTCTACACACCAGATGCACATCTTATTTATCCAAACATTAGTAAAATATTACATTTAGTGAGCTTCAAATCTCAATGAACTATTGAAATATTGTAATATTTTTTATTTGAACTTATTTATTATGTATTTTATAGTTCTAGTTTCACTTTTTTTCCCCCCACTACTTAACTCTTTGTTTAGCTAGCCAAAAGAAAGTTTGGTTAGTTTTTTAACATCTACAACCTAATTCTTATAATCTTCTGTTTATATAATTCTTTATAGTAAGAAAATATTATAAACTATAAAATTTCAAAAATTTTCATATATGGAACGTTTTTGTAAAATCACAAATGTAAATTTCAAACAGATAGCAATTATTATATATGAATATGTTAATATTTAAAGTGAATTGTTCAATTAAAGTGTAATAATTATTAACATAGTTTATCTTAAACCTCAAATAATATATGTTCTCAATCGATAAGTAAATCGTTAATTATTTACTTTTCATAACAACGTACTATGCATCACAAAGCAAAATACAAACTCATTTGAGGTTTTTCATAATAGTTATCACTAAATGGCGATCAAAAATAAATCTAAATTATTACAATATTCAACCTACTCTACAAAATGGAAAAAAAAAAATCTCAATCACCTATTATTTTGTCTATACATGTAAGTCATGTCATTCAATTTGAACACGTTCTAGACAAAAATGAGTTGGTCTTATTTAGTGCCATTAAATAATAGTTTCAAACATGTCCTTGTTTATGTATTTGATACTTTTACTTTAACTCAATCTCCACATGTAAGGTACGCATTTATTTTTAAATTCTTACTGTAATACACAATGAATTTGGACATTAATTTGTAATTTCTTACTCACCTCTGCCTACTAATAGAGGGGATGGAGTGTTGTTTTAAACAGTACGTTATTCTCCACAGAGCAGTAATTTATATGTACCATTTAACCTTTTAAAATCAGCAATAAAATATAGGTGGCAATTTAAATAAAGAAACACTACGAAATCATAGCTTTTTCGTAGTTAAATTTTTGATACATACTTTTTATATGTCTAATATATACAGTAAAACCTCTTATATCCGGATCAATGTGGCGCCGGGCGATCCGGATATCAAAAAATCCGGATTTGAGAGAGGTTTTTTTTTAATATGGGTAAATTGGTTGAAATTAGGGATGGGTCGATTCTCGATACCGATTTTCGATACCACCGATACTTTAGCTTTGGTATCGGTATCGATAGCCGAAACTCGATACCGATTACCGATACCAAGAAATACTCAGTTGTCAGAACTTCCCATTCTCGTATAGACTCCGTGAATGTAATCTCCGGTATTTGCAATCGCATTCTCTGTATTTTAACTCAATTCAGCATTTAACAATAAATATCAGTCCCTACTGACATTTCCCCAGTAAAATGTTTTAGGCAATTGTTTCCTTTCTTAATTATAGACTCCGTGAATGTAATCTCCGGTATTTGCAATCGCATTCTCTGTATTTTTAACTCAATTCAGCATTTAACAATAAATATCAGTCCCTACTGACATTTTCCCCAGTAAAATGTTTTAGGCAATTGTTTCCTTTCTTAAGTAAACGCTTCTTGTTTTATTTTTATCCATGCGTAGGCTGTTATTTGTACACAAGAAGTCTAGAGTAGGCTCAAGGTCAAACACTTATTGATTCGTTTGTTATCGTGTCTATAGAATTAGGGTGTCTACTGTGAAGAAAAATAACACATTTTATAGATCGGTAACAAAAGTATTTAAACTTTAAAGTAATAATTTTTTTGTTTGAAATCGGGTAAAACTTGTTGGGACTTACGTTACCCGTGATTTATGATTTTTACGGAATTCCTTTGTTTTACTTTTTACAGCCCAACTCAAAAACATCATTCGCTACTGCAGTATTTAGTCGAAAATATTCATTTTTGATAGATATATTTATTATTTTTTACTACGCCGGATATCGGAGGTTTCGGATATGAGAGGTTTGGATTAGAGAGGTTTTACTGTATATATAAAAAACTAAAAACGAAAGAAAGTTTTAACAATTTAAATTGTGTAATTTCGTAATAGTCAAAGTCCAAATTGACTTGAATCTAATAAGTTGTTTAGAGTTAAACCATTGTAACCAATGGTAATTGCAACGAATTTGGAAACAAACAACAGAAGTAAATATCGTATCAAAACAAGCTAGTAAGTTTAGACGTTTTAATGAAAATGAAATAGAAGGTATTAATGTTAACACGGTCGCAGTAGAAGTTAATGCTTTTAAAATTTCCCTAAATAAAATATATATCTATATAATTAATACGCTACATGAAACTTTGTCGGTTGAACTCCTCCGCCATTTCTTAACCGATTTTATCCATTGACGTCTCATTGGAAAGAGCGTGTCGCGTAGATTTGCAAACTGGCCTTACATTTTTGAATAAGTCCCTTGGGCTCTGCCCCAGTGGCTTTTAAAGTTCCCATGTTATTCTTATGGAAGGTCAATCTTAAGGAAGAAGAAGAAAGATTTCTTTTGATTTTATCAGGAGCACAAAAAACAGCTTTTCGTATGAAAAGCTTAAAACAGCTGATTTTGATCATCAGCTGATTTTGATCAACAACTAATTTGGATCAAAAACTGAATATAATTTTAGGTTAGGTAAATTAAGCAATAGCGAAGCATTGCCATGTCCACTAGTAATTTATAAATACAAAAACAGGACTCATTAATTACTTATCTATTTAATATAAGTGTACGGGCGGCAGGCAGCGGGCCGGGAGGGAGGGTTCAGAGTGACGTCGCTGGCGCGTGAGTCTACTGCGCATCCTACTCATGACCCCTACCGTGTATTCTAGTATCCATGGTTATTGCTATTGCATAACATGAAAAATAATTATAAAGAATTCAAAGTTTGTCTACCAGATGGTATAGAGCATTAAATAAAACATACCTACAAGAAATAATACTTCCCAGTGCACTTTTCCCCACTGTTTAAATAGTTTCAGTTTACTTTTACTTTGATGCCACTTGTTTACACACACAATCTTAGCATTTTTTACCTCGTGGCTTTGTAGGCAATTATTAATCATTTGAAATCTGACTTATTTTGTCAAGCTGTTCGAAAATTCTTCTGTAAAACAGCTAGTGTATTGTGGTGAACTTTTATACCGATGAATTTAGATGTGGTCTGTTTATATGTTTTTAACAGAGCCCTTAACTCTGCGGTTGTCTCTCGTCAACAATTAACCCTTTGAGGACCAAGAAGTGATAAAATTTGAAAAAACTATATATTTCTTTATTTTTGTGACTAAGGTTAACTAAGGTAAAAAATATTTTTTTATTTTTTTTATGGTTTTTTTTTAGTAATTATATATATATATATATACATATATAAATACCTTAGTAAAATTATGCAAAACAGCCCCACCCGGAGACCAGATATCTAGTCATATCCCGTCAGCTTGGAAGCGAGCCAACCACCGTTTGCTTTACTTCCGCCCTCCTACCCTCAAACCACAGATATGATTAGATATCTGGTCTCCCTAGCCTAGATTCGAACTCGGCATCTTGTGATCAGAAAGACGCTTCGTTACCACTAGACTACGGCTTCATGAAATAAAAATGACAAATTAACAAAACTTCAGTTACTTTACTATCGGTATAAATATTCCGTGTAAAGTAAAAGATAGTTTGTCAGCACCATCTAGAAGCGGTTATTGGAAGTTTGCTTGGTACCCTTAAGTTTTAATCTGTCTAATTTGTATGTGTGAGAGGTTTATAATAATAACTTAGATCAGTTCTTATTAAGTTAAGTAATTAATTTAAAGCAATATGCTAAACTTTAAATACAAAATACTGACAATTGAAAGACTAGAACATGTTTTAAAAAATTGGGGAAATCACACCATGTAAATCGTCAATTGAAAGCAAGCACTAGCCAAGCAAGTCCTGCTTTCTGGTGGCATTTGTTGAAACTAGGTGGAGACCTGATGTTTTCAGACCTGCAATGGTACTCTAAAGTACCTCCATGACTCAACTTGTAGATAAAGCCACTGTTACCTTTTATAAAGGCAGTTAAATTGGGTGGTACTTAAAAGTCCCGTCAGGCGACAAAGGGTTAAGGTAGAAGAACGATATTTCCCTTGTCCTTTCTTCTGCTCCAGAAAAACCTTGACTGTACATTTTGCTTCCTTCTTGCAGGGTTCTTATTGGTTTAGGATTTATATTCTGTCATAGAGTACTGTCGCTACGCTCAAGATATAACGATTGTGTGTTCTTATTGTAGAGCTATGGACACAGAGTACTGTTACTAGTCTTTACATGTGTGCAATCATTTCTGTTCTATGGTTTTGATGCCCCTGAACTGTCTACCTACGCTCTGTTATACCTAATGTATTTATCTTTTAGTATCTGTGCTCTCGTTTTTGAAATCTCAAATGTGTTGGTTGAAATTATATTCCATTTTTAGCAAATTGCAGACATTACATACTCATGTAGTATTTTATAACATCTACATGAACAAAGAAATTTTGTCTCATCTATAATGTTATTGAACATAAAAAAAAGTGTGTTTTACTTAACCAATAATCATTAAAACCAAGTTTAACTGATTCCAGTTGTCACAATCGCTTCTGCCAGCGATCGTAGAATTAGCAGAGGATTCAAAATGGAGAGTAAGATTGGCAATCATTGAATACATGCCTTTGCTCGCAGGACAGTTGGGAGTTGAGTTCTTTGACGAGAAGCTGAATGCTTTGTGTATGACGTGGCTCGTCGATCATGGTAAGTTTGTCATTGTGTTTGAATACATGCCTTTGCTCGCAGGACGGTTGGGAGTTGAGTTCTTTGACGAGAAGCTGAATGCTTTGTGTATGACGTGGCTCGTCGATCATGGTAAGTTTGTCATTGTGTTTTTGTTTGTTGGCTCCATAGGTTAGTAGACTTAAATGAAAATGTTATGAAAAACTTATAAACATACTGTGACAAGTACCATCAGTTTAGCTTTGGATATGTACAGGATGTTTTACGAGGATTCTGCCATACACAGACGTATTGCTCCCATTAAAATAATGAAAGAGTTGGTATAAACATAGGTTTGAGAACACTTAGTTAGAGAATTACAACTCCTGGGATTTGTGAAAGTGGTTTTTCCTCGAAACGGTAAATTAAGACCTACTAAAATTAGCGTTTGCTAAAAAATCCGACACCTAATATGAACTTTACGCAGAATTATGGTTGATACCGAGAAATAAAATCTGCCTTACAAAAATCCTTAAATCGACACTCTGACATTTGTGTTGCCAATGGAGGTACAAATGTTGAGCATATTGTAATATTTACTGAAAGTTGATTAAATGTTACATTCAATAATTTACATAAAAATACTGCGGATTATTATTTTAAGGGAGTATTAGGTGGATTTTGTATAATCATGCAGGGTTCCTACCGTCCGCGAAAGGTTAGGTAACTTTGTTTCATTTCATTTAACCCCGATGTTACAAAAAATGAGAGATGTATTTGTACTCAAACAATATAATAAATGTGTGCTTTTTTTTCGTCCGTAGATGGTTAGGTGAGAAAAATGAGTGCAGGATGGGAGAGACTAAAACGTATTTAATAAAATTTAACTAAAATGTAGTGCAAGAGAAAAAAATGACAAAAAGTCAGGTAAATGAATTACCAAAATTCTGTACGAACTTTGTCATGTTATCTTGTTGCAGTGCTTGGTATTCAGAATTTGCAGTTAAACTTGTTTATCAATAATAATGGTTTGAAAAAAAAATTATGTTTTTTTTTTACTTTATTTACATTAGTTTTCTAAGAGTTACGTTTTCTAAAACTTTTGTTGAAAGTATCTTTCTATATTGGAAATTCAACCCTTACAGGAGTAATGACGTTCGGGAGCTCCCGTTTTGCAGAGGAGCGACTTCTGAAACCTGAAAATGTCTAGAGTAAAAGAAATGTCTCTGAATTCCTTAACCCTTAACTGTTTGTCATTTTGTGCAAAATAAAGTGGGCAAATTTTGTCTAAAACTTAAATTAATTCAAAAATTAAATATTTTTCTTCAAAATGTCACGTAAAACAACAGCGAAGTATGGCAGATTACTTCTGAAATATCCTGTATTTTAATAGAGTGTTAAAAAAAGTCGCTCCTCCGCATTTTTATGCACTTCAATCGTGCGAAAACTCTTTAGAAATTAGGTCACAAGAAGTTTTTTTTTATAATAGTTTGGATTTTGACTTTCATACTTGTTATTTGAGTCTGGACAAAAAAGAGCCAGATAAAAACAAATTAATTTTTTTATTTATTATTATTTTAAATTTTCCGCTTACACACTTCCTCAGCAAGGATTAATTTAATTAAATTACAAGTGAAAAAACATGGACCAAGACCGGGATTTGAATCCGGGACTTTTACGATTCCGTCGTAATGCTCTACCAACTGAGCCACCCTGATCCTTCCAGATACTGGTCGATGTTATCTCACTTGTACGGTTCTACTGCAATTATTGAACTAACACATAACATCGACCAATATCTGGAAGGATCAGGGTGGTTCGGTTGGTAGAGCACTATGACGGAATCGTAAAGGTCCCGGGTTCAAATCCCGGTCTTGGTCCATGTTTTTTTACTTGTAAATTAATTAAATTAGCCCTTGCTGAGGAAGTGTGGAAGCGGAAAATAATAATAAATAAAAAAAATAAAACCACTGTAAGCTGCAAAAAAAAAAAAGAAAATATTGTTTTCAATGTCGAGTACACGAGGTATTCAGTCTGTTAGTTCAATAATTGCAGTAAAACCGTACAAGTGAGATATCATCGACCAATATCTGGAAGGATCAGGGTGGCTAAGTTGTTAGAGCGTTACGACGGAATCGTAAAGCTCACGGGTTCAAATCCCTGTTTGGTCCATGTTTTTTCACAAATTGAAATGTTTTTTGCAAAAAACAACATTGAAAATCTTCTTAAGTTTTGAAGTTGACAGGTGTATCATTGAAAAGGTATAGTGATGTATATTATTGTGTGTTGCAGTTTACGCTATACGTGAAGCAGCCACATTAAATCTGAAGAAACTAGTGGAGAAGTTTGGAGCAGAGTGGGCGCAGAACACAGTCATCCCTAAAGTATTAGCCATGTCTCGAGATCAGAACTATCTTCACAGAATGACCTGCTTGTTTAGTATAAACGTGAGTATTGTTAACAATTTTATATTTGTAGGTTATACGACAAGGCCTAGTTAAAAAAATAAATAAGTGGGGTAGTCGTTCGACCGACCAACAAAGTGGACGTCTACCCGAAGTACATGTCACAGTAAAGTTGTGAGTTACATGTGTTTTTTGTTATATGAAGTTCTGAGAAACCAAGGGGTACAAGTGACATTTTTTAAATATTGGAGTTAAGTGCAGAAACTGGCTCTTCAACGCTTTAAAATATTTGGGGCCAAGGAATATAACTGTAAGTACTGAGATCTATTTAAAAAAAAAACTATTTCATAGAAGGGATGCTTAGCTTAGAAGCCAAGGGACCCATGTCACTTTACTTTACATAGATAATTGACTTGTAACATATGTTTTATTAAATAATTTCTAATTCCTGTTAGCAGCCAAGAGGTACAAGTGACAAATTTTATCATATATTGGCTGATAACAAAGAATACGAGGATGAAAATCATATTAATCTTTGTTATTATGTTAGTCTAGAACACAGCAATTAAAAATATACTAGTTTTAATGATCATGGTTTTTACCTGGATTTGATTATGACAGTTTAACTTTAAACTAACTTCACTACACTTATTCCCCTTGGCTTCTCAGCCCTTCATATGTGATGTGAACATTTTAATGTTTTTAACAAATGTCATGATGGAAAATATGTTTTGAATCCCGTAATAAACAAAAGCAGAATAAACGGTATCAGGAAACTGACACGTATTTTCTCCTTCATTATAGGAAGAGTAATTTTCCCATAAAATCCATAAAATAACAGAAAACCAACTTTTCTCAAAAACGGCTTGAATGATTTTGATTAATTTTTATAGTTCATAGTACTTTAGTTCCCTAATAAACTATAAATTTTTAATCAAAATAGTTAGAGCCGTTTTTGAGAAAAG
Source organism: Philaenus spumarius (assembly GCA_018207615.1). Lineage (NCBI taxonomy): Eukaryota > Metazoa > Arthropoda > Insecta > Hemiptera > Aphrophoridae > Philaenus > Philaenus spumarius. The sequence goes on along the minus strand of JAGFPH010002614.1, from coordinate 126,480 downwards.
TTGATTTTTTCCATTATTTTTAGGGTTTTTATGGGAAAATTACCCTTAAAAATTAAAAATTCACAAAAATGAAAAAAACGCCTGGAGATACCGTGAATTAGTACCTCCATACCGAATTTCATCAAAATCGGTCGACTGGTTTAGGCTCTAGGTCTGATAACATCCACACAGACATCACTCCGAAAACCACTTGTTTAGGTTCAGGGGGACCCAAAACGGATATTTCCACCAAAAACTCAAACTCGAAAATTTTAACGAATACAATACTTTGTGTCGCCGGAATACTACCCCCCGGAAAACTACCCCCCCCAAGCAGGTTCCTACGTCATTTTGACGTCAGAGATCGGGGGGGGGGCAGTTTTCCAGTCACGCACACTCAAGTTTCAATGCGTTTGTATTATCACTTTATATAATTAGAATAAAAAAAAACGAGAGGACTAACCTAAACTGTTTAGTCACAGTATGTTTCCGATAACAGTATAATTGTAGGAACCTGCTTGGGGGGGTAGTTTTCCGGGGGGTAGTATTCCGGCGACCCGCTTTTGCTAGGGGGGGTAGTATTCCAGTCGCGGACACGGCTCCCATATTGGTTAGTTGGCAGATTTCGTGACGTCACGTTTCACCTGGGGGGGTAGTTTTTCTCCATATACTATGGTATAGGGGGAGAAAGTAAAAAAGTCACCTACGGATAACAGGTAAATTTAGTTCTAAATGGGGAATTTTGTGTTGTGAGGACGATTGTTTAACACTGTTAAACTACGTTTAGGGATATATGAGATATTTCCTTGTGATAGACTAATGAAGAAGGGGGAAGGGTCCAGAGTATAGCGCTGGTATGTCGACAGCCAGTAGCCAGGTTCAAACCTAGTGCTACGAGATTGCAACTGTAGTAGTCTAAGCTAACACATTTTGCTCTCGGCCACCTCGCTTCCCCCTCATCAGTTTTTTTGAATTGTTACTAAAGGAATCAGTTTGTTAAGCATTCCTATCTATATACAGGGTGCCTGGTGATATGTGGTGATAACTTCTTCGTTCTAGCGACAACATAGAACATATTTATTTATTTTTACTAACAAACTCTTGGATTAATAAATATTTTAAGACTTGTTTAAAAAAACAGTGCTTGTACAAGTCAAACTGAAATTTTTTGACTATGCATGCATGTTTTATTAAATTTAACACCATTTTCAGAATCTACATAAAATTTCCAACAAGAATTACTTAACATAATGAAGGTGTAGTAATGTTAAATACTCAAAAGGTTAAGAAACTAAAAAGGTTTAAATCTCTCTTCTTATGTTTAGAAGATGGCAAATATTAAAAACTTCCCTTAAAAATTAACATTCAACTAATATAATACAACCTTCCGTTTGTTATACTAATGGCTTCCCATTTTAAGCGGCCAGTACTGGTGGCTAGAAGAAGCAGAATATGAAATTTCCAAACAGTAGGCATACACAAGAGGAGAGTAATGGCTTCCATTTTGAAAGGTCAGTAATGGTGGTTAGAAGTAGCAGTCTATGAAATTGCCAGACAGTAGGCATAAACACAAGGACAGTAATGGCGGCTAGAAGAAGCAGCCTATGAAATTGCCAGACAGTAAGCATACGCACAAGGACAGTAATGGCTTCCATTTTGAAAGGCCAGTAATGGTGGCTAGAAGAAGCAGCCTATGGAAATTGTCAGACAGTAGACATACACACAAGGATAGTAGTGGTTTCCATTTTGAAAAGCCAGTAATGGTGGCTAGAAGTAGCAGCCTATGAAATTGCCAGACAGTAGGCATACACACAAGGACAGTAATGGCTTCCATTTTGAAAGGCCAGTAATGGCGGCTAGAAGTAACAGCCTATGAAATTGCCAGTCATTAGGCATACACACAAGGACAGTAATGGCTTCTATTTTGAGTGTAACACTGTGAGAGGATAGAACATGAATGAGGTTGATGAAGAGTAGGTACAAGGAAGCTGTTGACGAGGCTGTAAGTGTTATTGTCCATTGTTTAAGTGAAGACCTTTAAGAAATATTAACCAAAAATATGGCATGCTGGGTTAAAGACTGGATGTGTCGTAGATATCAGCTGGGATCTGCAATATTTAGGGAACTTGTCGTGGTGGATCCTCTGGAATACAAGAGCATTATGAGAATGAGTGTGGGGCAATTTAACAAACTGTTTAATTTAATTGAACATAAAATATAAAAATCAGGTACACTAATGAGAAATGCAGTTCCCGCCTGTCCAAAATATTAGAGATCGCTGTAGAGCCCAGTACCTTTACTTTAAAGTCACGTACATTAATGCACAGTATATAGAATACTATGTAACACTAACAGCCATGTAACAGAGAAACTACACGATAAAAAATAAATCAGCAGTTTCCTATAGTGTCTAAAAGCACAGAGGTTTGGTCTAAATAAATAAATGACGCAATACTTAAATAATAATAACCATTTATAATTTTTATATATATATATATTTCTTAATGACGCAAAATAATTACAGTAGAATCATTTTTTTAATAAATAAATAAAAAATATAAGCAGACTGTAAAAGTAGGTAATATAAAAGCAGACTTAAAGAATATATTAAAATATGAACGTATGTAAAATGTGAAAACTGTATAAGAGATTTTTCTTCAACGAGTAGTGCGTTTGAGGTGAACAGTATAAAGCAATAGTTAAAATTATAAACAGTTTAACAATAAAAACAATAACAAAATATGACACAATTTCGACATATGTATCAAGATACCAGCATAGTAAGAAACTCCATATATAATGAGCGTGGAAGCAATTCAAATAGAGAAGGCTTGGCATCAACTTGTGTACGTGACAAAACACACGAAACGAAGCAATTGGTAACGCGAGATAACGTTTTGGAACGAGAGACTTCTAACAAGATGGCGTAGCTGTTGGTGTGCGTTGTAAAAGGCCGGCGATGAATAATTCATATAAAATGTAGTTTTTTCTTCGAGATGGTGACGAGTTTTGTCACAAAGTGAAGAATAGATACTTTGGAGTTGGTATAAGCCTAAGAACTAAAATCGATGGTGTAAATCAAGTGATTTTTCGACTTATAACTGTACCATGTGCTTCGACAAAAGTAACGCGCAATAGACTTCAGGATACATTGTGTGAGTTGTGTTAACGACGAAAAATCCTAGGTAAATAACAGTGCGATGAGTAACGCAGTAAGTAATAATGGCCATAGGACACATTTTTTAGTCTGCAAATATAAAATTTTCAATTATTTTAAAAAGTAACTTCTTTTAATTTCTATTGCGTCACATCTTGAGAGATAGGGCTGACCAAATTTTGTATAATTGTAAATAGTTCATTGATTTGTTTGTATAATTGTATTATGACGTTGATATCTTTTTATTGTTGTAAATATTCATTTCTAAATATGTTTGAGTAAACAAAGGTTGTTGCCACAATGTCTTGAATTTCTTTATACAGCCACGAACATCCATCTAGCTTGTACTCTAACAGCCAGGTTTCCACCCCTGAGGAAATCAAATTAATTAATAAATGTTTTTACAGTAATTGATAATTATGAATAGTTATATGCTAACAGAGCATAAGTGAGGTTATATGTGGATTATTACAAATACTATGATTATTATTTTTTTATTATTATTGTGGGAGTTAAGTGAAGGTGATTTTAGGGTGAATTAAAGTAAGGTGAGTTAAAGTAAGGTGAAGCATAAGATATTATTCTACGTTGAAGTTAGGTGAGATATGATATGGAGAGTTTAGGTAAATGGTGATTTTATTATTGAAGTAAGGCAATAGGCCTAAGAGGTGTTTTAATGATTTAAGGTATTACATGAGCGATGACTTTGGTGTTAAGGTGAATAAATGAAGGAGATGAAGGAGAGATATTAATAATTATTGAATAATCCACATATAGCATTTTATTTTTGATTTAAAAACATAATTTTTTTTATTTTTTGAAATTTTTACCGAACCTCATTTTTTTTTAACACATTATAACTTAATATATTTTTATTTTTGCAACGCAGATCGTTGCAACTAACGGTAGGGTTCACGAGTGGATGCGCAGTAACTCGTGACGTCAACGGGACCCACTTTCTCATAAGCTCCATAAGCTTATCATGTAAAAATTGAAGAGCCTTATGTAAAAACGTAATAACTTTTAAAATATTTAACCGATTTTAATAAAATTTTAACCACACATAGAAAACATATCTTTAATAATAATATGAAAAAATCAGATTGTTACAACAAATTTTAATACCTTTACTGATTAGGCCTATAAAAATTACTATTTCAAATTCGACAAATGGTGAACAATATTTTTTTTATTTTGAATTATTTGACATTTATTTTAATTGTGTATTGGGATAGTAATATAATAAGTTATAGAGAATTTTATTGTGAATCCAAATCTTTTTTAATATTTAAAATCGAATAAGTTATATATATCAAAAGTTATATACATTTTTAAAATGTATTGTAAAATTTTGTTTACAAAGTATATACGTTTTGGATAGGTACCTAAAAATTTAATAATAATAATTTATAAATCAAATAATTTGTCATACCTTGATGATTTTTCACAGAATGTGTATAATAATCTCTGATTATTTTACACATTAAACTCTGATTTTAGATTACTAGAATTTAATATTCTACTTATAGCTAGTAGTCTAGTGCTAATACTCGTTCGTATATAGTTTTTATTTTATTTTGTTTGCGGCATTATTTAAACCCAAATAAACAATGGACATGCAGTTGAATGACAATATTTAATTAACCTTAGATATTTAACTCATAACACACTTACAATCCTAATACACGTACACTAGCAAAACCTTCAATCGGGAAGTAAATGGATGAAATAGTTGACATGTAAAAGAGAAATGAAAGTCAGTAGTTTATTATTGATTGCAGTCGTATTAACAGAGTATATTATTATACACATTCTGTGAAAAAATCATCAAGATATGATAAATTATTTGATTTATAAATTATTATTATTAAATTTTTAGTACCTATCGAAAACGTAGTACTGTATATACTTTGTAAACAAAATTTTACAATACATTTTAAAAATGTATATATCTTTTGATATATAAATTCGATTTTAAATATTAAAAAAGATTTGGATTCATAATAAAATTCTCTATAATTTATCATATTCCTATCCCAATACACAAGTAAAATAAATGTCAAATAATTCAAAATAAAAATATATTGTTCACCATTTGTCGAATTTTAAATAGTAATCAGGCAAGGCCTAATCAGGGGTAGTAATGAGGCCTAATCAGTAAAGGTATTAAAATTTGTTCTAACAACCTGATTTTCTTAAATTTTTATTATAGATATGTTTTCTATATGTGGTTCAAATTTTAATAAAATCAGTTAAATAT
>JAGFPH010002614.1:99193-117220 GCA_018207615.1 Philaenus spumarius | reverse complement strand
TAAAATTATTCCAAATTATTAAATAATTAAATTTAAATATAATAGTAAAAATGTGGTTTTAGGAGCAAATTTGCAAAACACATGTCTTTTAAAACTGATAAGTTAAAAAACGTCAAACTTTTGATTCGTCCATTGAAATTCCTGTACATCTTAAAATGTGTTGGCAAACAAAATTGACTACTGTATTAATTTCCTTTGATTACAAAAACTCCTGATTATGTTTGATTTTACTGGGGTGGAGCCATTTAAGAGGAAAATAATTTAATTTAACTTCACAGCAAAATGCAATTTATTAAATCTACATAATGTGGAATATTTACAGACTGTACCAAACGTACATGAATACTTATTCATTATCATCAAGTTAGTACTACCGGTACTGTAACTAAAGTTCTAAAATTATTATATTTGCTTGTTGATTTTTGTTGTTAAACATAGTCACAGAAAAGTATCCAAAGAACAAGGAAGCTTTCAATATTTTGTAAATATTAATAAACTACCTTTTTGTCGTTTTAACTTTTGTTTTGTTATGCAGATTTTGTAATTTCAGTTTTAACTTTATACAATAAAACTAAATAAAATTAATTAATGTCATTTTAAATATGAGAATTATCACTTGATAAATTACTCCATACGGTTATTAAAAACATATAAATAGTTTAACTAACTTGTAAACGCTAATATTTGCTTTCTTCCAGTTGTATCCAAGCGCAAGTGAAACCCGTTTTGGACAAGTTAAATGCCGACACAGACGTCGATGTCAAATATTTCGCATCAGAAGCCATCACCGGCATAGCAGGTACTGATGAATCGACAGTAAAAACCGAACCGATCGACGATACAGTCGATCCTCCTGTTGTTAAAGACGAGCCGGAGGACGTATAAAATGCATGAAACTCCTTTCCCGAGCATGTATTACCTGTAAAATATAAAATACACCCGCTGATATGATTTCAAACTGTTGAAATTATTTTGATCGCAAAATTTATTCGTAGCTTAGTTTGATGCATTTGTTAAGTTACTATAACGTCTGTAGAGCACACCAATAAAATTTTGTTATTTAATAATATTCCAGCATGAATTTTTAGTTCACTCCTCGCTCACTCACCTTCCTTTTGGCTCTGCTGCACCTTATATCGTAACAATAATTTAATACTCTTAAGCGTTTCATTTTTTCCATTGCGTTACGTTCTCACATTATATAAAGTCCGACTTAAATTGCTCGGACGATAATGGTGGGAATTGATTTACCACTATATTGACTGAGATAATGAAAACGTAATCTTGTTTTCAAATGAATTACTGGTGCTTCGGCCATCTTTTTAATGGAAAACATGACTAATTAAATACAAAAATACTTCTCTTTCCAATGATGCCTAAACAATTGTTAACTAACTTGTTTTTATAACATGAATAACACGCAGTAATGTATGACCGTTGTTACAAAGATGCTCGCTAGATGTGCATACTTTAAAAAAAAACCATACTGACCTGCTCCAGTGTTTTAATTTGCCTTAGTAAGGTCGATTGCCCTTATAACCTCTACACATAATTTATAGTCAAATTTGGGAAGAGAATTTGTAAAAAAAATTATTCATCCGATTTTTTCAAAATAAAACAATGGATTATGAATACATCATAAGATAGTTTTGTCTTTTTATATGTATCCATACAAGCTTAATGGGTGGAAGAGAATGGTGATGTAAAAACAAACTGTTAAATCACACTTATTTAAACAACTACCTCAAAAAGTTAAGTAAAAAATTAACAGATAATAAGTTTTACAAATTCAGCTTAATGTAAGAGCGAACTAAATGGTAGCTTAACTATTCTATAACTAGTGGAACTACGTTTATAAATAGTAAGGCAACATTACAAATAAAATTAGATAACGGTTTTCGCAAAACCAGTTATTTCGGCCATAAAGCTCAATTTGAACAAAGAAAGCTAGGTAAGGGCCTATGAGTGTGTTTCAAATTCCTTCCTACTGTTTGATATTATATTTTTAAATCGTTTATATCAATTACTTCACTCCGATCCATTTCAGACCATTAACATGGACACGTTAGTTTATAAAATGGCCCTAGTTGATCCTGTTGAGATGAAATTTGTAACAGTTAATATGTTTTAACTCAAACATTACTCGTATGGTATAATGCAGCAGAGGCTTTTCCACTTAGTTTTCTTTTGTTTAGTTTTTGCACGTTGTGGTTTTTGTAGAACCCATACTTAACAGTTCTTTAACTTTGTTGTAGTTTCGTGTGGTTAATTTTGTTTGGAATTTTGTGTGCATATACAGTAGAATTGTGTGGAATTAGTTATGTGTGTAGTTTAAATGAAGAATTGCGGGTAAATTTCATAGGTATGGAAATCTGTTCTATGAAGGTAATCTTTTTTATAGGTTATTTAAAAGTAAATTAATACTGCTTTTTAACATTGAAATACTCCAATAAATATTATGAGTGATATGACAGGCGAATTCGTCTCATCGAAATCATCAAAAAAGTTCTTATAGACAAAGATCTTGAGGTTTTCAAGTTAGGTAGCAAACGGTTTTAAAATGTACCTTACTGAATGAAATTCTTTGTACATAAAAATATGAGGTAAAATTAGTGGTTTTAAATGCAAACTGAGCTGAAATACTAGATACAGTATTGACTAGGTAAACTGGTATAAAACGCAAATATAAGACTCTAGGAACACGCATCAATCTGGTTTCAGTCCTTGCATTAAATGAATGTTACATGAATGCATCTGGAAGATCTTTTCAGTATTCTTTGCACCAAGTATGCTGACATTCCCAACTCACTGGTGCTAATATTCATATAGTCTTGCGCTACTTCAATGTTTTGTTCCATTTGATTCGACTAGTTAAATTTTGGCCCGATGACTCATAACCGTTGTTTTGGTGGGGGCCTTGTTAAGTCCGAAGATAACACAAAGTTTCTGCCCGTTACTTCCTGTTTTTGTGATAGTCAACCGCTTGTGGTATCATGACAGAGAAACAACTGAAGATTAGTTATTACGAGTGACAATTAACGGAGAAAACAATAAGAACAGTGCTGACAACGTTCAAACAAAAATATCTTACTTTTTATAAATCAAGGCAACTAAGTGACTTTTTTTACTTCCACCTAGTCTACCTAGAAATGTGACACTCCAGCAAGAAACCTTAAGAACTATCTAAACGTCCAATACTCATGAAAAACTCAAATTGCTCTCCCAAAATATTCTATTTTAGTAAACAAAATGTAAAATTTAACTCTGATTGTAGGGCAACTTTGGAAAAATGCGTCTCGAAATTGTTTTCCGTAAATCATTTGACCTGTTTAGCCAAAATAAACCTTTTACAAGGCTTGAATTTTAATCCGAGGCAGGAGTAATTATTTAAAAACCATATCCAACGGTATATCTTGTTGGCTTCCTAAACATGCTGCGGACGCATACTGTCTAGAATTCGAAAGAGGTTGTCGTGGAATATCAAAGAGACTGTCTATGTAGGCAGTTGGTTACCTCTTGTTTTTCTTAGAAAGTGGTACAATTGAAGTGTCAGACTATCTCAGGATTAAACATAAACTTTACTCTCAGTGAAGCAGTAAATTGATCCTGATTTTCTTTTCTTTGGTTTAACGTACATATTACCTGAGCAATCATATCCTCTGGGGGGAATAAAGTGCAAGAACGTGTTTTTGAAAAAAGAAACAGTTGTTCAAATTATTCTTTAATGTAAATCCTTAATTTGAAAACAATCTTTGAGGAAACAATTTTGTCTTGAAGATTTTAAAGTTTTTCATGTTCTCCAAGATGTCAAGGTGCTTTAACCTTTGGGGAGCCCTTGTGACTGAGGTGCTAAAATGATTCCATCCAGCATATCGACTTAAAAGTGTATCTTGATTTGCTTATTAAGTACAAAAAGCAGAGAGGACATATCGGAGGCAATGTAAAAGAAATCCATCTAGTTTTGCACTTTTGATAATTATAACAGCAACTAAAGATGTATGGTACACTGATCGATTACTTCTTTTAATGATAGTAAATAATGTCTGAGCTCAACATGTCTATAATTTATAGTCGTTTGATAACCAAATGATAAATATCGCACTCACATGCACTTTTGAAATAATTTAAGCACTTTTCACTCGCAAAATCGCACAAAATGCAACCATTAAACTATTCGAATGAACATAAATTTATTTAGAATGATTGAGTACGGTACAAATTTTGTACACAAATTAAAAATGTTCTATTTATACAGACGGATATATTTAGAGAAAAATGTTTGCACAAAAGAACCAAAAATTTGGTTCCAAAAAACATCGTACAAAACATTTCTTATGTGTGTGGAATATTTTCCTTCAAGAATCGACGCTATTGTTTTGTGTATAATTGACTGAACTCTGGATTTGACTGGACAGTGGATATACAAAGGTAGGCCTAGATTATTAAAATAGTACTTTATGTGTAACTCAATAAATGGGTACAGAGCATCAAATACTAGTTCTCGTAACTAATATCAGCATAAACGATAGTACAAGAGAAAACACCATTAAATATATTTAGTAATGTTCTATGCATATATTTGAGCCTTGCTGGTCATGGTTTGCCAGTTAAGGTATTTAAGAGGCAGCTTAACACATACTAAGGAAACTATTGAAAAGCAAACAATTTATACTTATATTGACAGTAACTTTTGGCTAACAAAAATGAAAAGGTGTGGGAAATCAAGGTCATAGAGCAGACAGGATAAAAGAGTTGGTAATTTGACAAAACAAATTTACCTGATTGTTCAGCACAAGGCTGGAGTATTTACAAAACGGTCTCTTTCTAATGAATTTACTTTCCTTAATAAAATGAAATGATTAGAAAAACTAAAGATTTTTGTTGTGCTAAAAGCAAATTTTCTTTTGTCTTCACTTAACCTAAAATTTTATTTACTGTTTGTTTCGTCTATGTGTAAGTTAATAAAATATTGCTATTTTTTTTTTAAATTCTACCAAGTAACAACTTAGTAGTACAAATCTTATAGTAGGAAATGATATTTCTTTCATATGTACAATAAAATAACATTGTCAAAAATATATTGCAATTAATGGTGAAAGAATGGGATCACATAGAAATTGATATGCTGGTAGAAAGGTTGGTTAGTTCTAAAAGTTGTGTAACTAAAATAACGGTGGTCTAATTAAACTCTTTTTTAGAAATTAAATAGTGACAAAGTGCTCAAATTGTACGTGTCCGTCTTCTTAAAAATCTTTAACAAGTCATATTGTAAACAATCGTGTTTTTTATAATTTTGCCTACAGAGTACAAAAATGTTACAGTACAATTTTGATACACCCCATAATCTATGGATTTAAACGAGTTGTTGCTAGCTTGTTGGACACCTGATAGAAATTTTAAAATAACTTATTCGGGCTCACATAAACAAAAGTGGAATAGATAATTTATTAAAAAATACAATCGATTTTATATTGGCAGTAATGACTAAAAAAATGTAACATGCAAACTAAAAATTTACTTTGAATTTTTTATCATTTTTACTTCAATTCAGTAGACTCTCATAAGTCCGGATCACGAAATTCTGGACCGCTAATCTGGAATATTTTTTTAAAAATAAAAATCGGTAAAACCCACGTGATTACTCCGCATAGCATAAATGACATGTATTTTGTACCTTCTCGCGCTCCATGTTTCAACGAAATTGACGTCGTTTATGATTCACTAGGCAGTGGAAGTTTTGATGTGTTAGTTGTACCTTCTTTTTACTTTCTCCACCCTATACGTAGTATATGGAGAAAGTATTGTTTTCGTAAAAATGTTCGAATTTGAATTTTCAGTTGAATTATCTGTTTTGGTGCTCCCAGAACCCCAAAAAATTGTTTAGTGCAATTATCTGTGTTGGTGCTCCCTGAACCCAAAAATATTTTTAGTGGAATTTTTTGTTTTGGTGCTCCCTGAACCCAAAAAAGTGTTTTTAACGTGGTGTCTGTCTGTCAGTGTGTCAGTATGTATACACGACCAGAGGGGACACTATTGGTCCGATTTTCATGAAATTTGGTATGTAGGTACTAAACCCTAATATCTCCAGGCGTTTTTTTCATTTTTGGGAATTTTTAATTTTTAAGGGTAATTTACCCCTAAAAACCAATAAAAAACGACAAAAATGCAAATTTCTCAAAAACGGCTCTAACGATTTTGATCAAATTTTCAGTATTTATAGTGCTTAAGATGCCAAACAAAATGACACCACCCGCTTTTATCAAAACTTCGGCGTTTCATAATTATGGGGAAATGTTAAAAAATAAACAAGTTTATGTTGTCAATCTAGCATCACGGCGACGGCCGCACGGGGTAGCACAACGGTAGCAAGGACGGCCAGTAATTCAAAGGTCGTGCGATCGAATCCCGCCTGGGACAATAACTTTTTTATACGATTGACGTAGGTAGAATATTATTTTTTTGTTTTGTTCTAAAAAGTAGTAAATAAAATGATTAAAAACAATATTATTTTGACTACAGTAAGTTGGGAGAAAGTTTGTGTCAGTTAACTGATACCGTTTATTTTAGTTTGTTGCAATAAATCTCTAGGATTAAATTTTCATTCTTTATGTTTTATAAATAAATTTCCAACTTGTAGTGTTGTTTTTACGTACTGTGTTTCTTTTGTTTATTTAAAGTGTTTGGAACAATAATGTAGATTCTTTTTTATTGAAACCGTTCAATACTGTTCACAAACTTAATTTTTTAATTTCTGTTTTTACTTAATTGCAGTCCAGTACTGTATTATGTACATTGCAGAACAATAAGTTGATGTGTCAGAGTGTTAAAGTATCGTTGGGTATCTGTACAGCGCGGCAGCGATAGTATGTGCGGCTCTTATCGACCGCAAGGCCGACTTATGCCCGACTCAGGGAAATCCGGATAGGCCATCCGCCCCATTAATCTGGATTTTTGAGAGTCTACTGTACCAGGAACGTTAAATTATATATTTTCTGTGGTTGCTCAAACAGAAATTAAAGGGATGAAATGTGTACATGTTAGGTATGGAAAAAATTATAATTTTACAGTACAATAAATGATGAAAACGAACAGCAAGTTAAAATTACTATTTGATTAAAATAGTGAGGTGTGTAAAAGAAGTAATAATATTCCAGAATGATCAACTTGCAACCAAATGAGCAGCTGTCTACTGAATAATCCGTGTTTACAATTCACTGTGTAAAATTTAGATAACAATTTTATTAGAAAATATTTACCATCTGAGCAGCTGCTACTGCAAGATTTTTATTTGAAGAGAAAGTTACAAAAGCAACATTTTAAAGCGCTTTTCCCTTTTTTACTAAAATATATTATTTGGTAACGTAAAAAGTGAAGATCGTTACCAACTAACTGTAGGCCTTCACCTTTTCTAAAAGGATGAATTGCATTATGTTAAAAACAAAGATAAAGTTTAAAACCAAAAACACATACTTTATAAATAATTTAACATAAATTCAACTCTTTTGTTTCAGAGAAAAAGAAAACTGTCAAAACGTAAATATACAATTAAAATTTTTGAATGATTGCATAACAAAACTATAACATTTTTAATATAAAATAATGGTTTACGAAATAAACTACTAAAATTTTTTTAAATTTACTCTAACATTACAATATTTACGTTTAAATAAAACACTGCATAGCACTTAACAAGTAACACTCACTAGTAAGTTTTCACTTATAGCTCAATAATATTAAGAGGGTCGTCCAGAAAGTAAATATGACTTTGGCATAAGTAAATAAAAACAAATGATATTAATATAAAACTTTATTTACATAGTCACAATACCTTACTCTACTTTTCAATGTAGTCGCCATAGCTGTATCTACCGCCAAAGAGTTCCAGCAGAATGTCACTTCTTGTTTGAGGTCGTTGCAATTGTTTTCCTTTCATAAATTCCTTTAGTTTCGGGAATAAGTGATAATCAGATGATGCCGAGTCAGGGCTTGTAAGGAGGATGTCCAAATATTTCCCACTTCTCCCCACAACATTCCACATCTCTTGTTGTTGATGGTGTGTTTAAGTCGTTGGAGAGTTCTACAATAGGCTTCTGAGTTTATTGTGTCTCCTCTTGACATAAACTCTACGTGGAGTAAACCTTTTCAGTTCTTAAAAATTGTTGCCTTTCTGGAGTACAACTGGGGTTTGCGTGGTGCAACTCCATAGACTGATGCTTGTTTTCCAAAGTCTTTTATGAAACCCACGTTTCATCTCCTGTTACAATATGATCAAGAAACTTGTCACCATCATTGTGATATTGAGCCAAAAATTCAAGGGCTGCTCCCTTCCGTTTTGTCTTCTGGACATCAGTCAAATTCTTAGGAACCCACCCACCTAGCACACATTTTTTGTAGCCAAGGTGCTCTGTCACTATTTGATGTAGGAGCGATCGTGAATTGTGCTTAAAGTGAAATGCCGGTTCACCTAAATTGCATCTTCAACTTTTGCTTTCAACTCATCTGGCCTCCCACTCCGATCTTCGTCGTGCACACTGATTCTTCCTTGACTAAAAATTTTGCACAATTTTCTCACTGAATCCTCGTTCATTGCACTACCACCATTCTTTATTTGCCTATAAATTTCAATAGGACCAACATTTTGTGCATTCGGAAAACAAACGACAATGAGCATTTCAAATTTGGCAGGATTTTCAATGGGCGCTGCCATTTTGAAAGGTTACAGAACAATGACGCACGACCGTTCAGCAACAAAACTCGTCACACTGAAGCAGGAGCGGATCTTACTGGCGTGCATGCAATCGAAGTGTTGGGGCACCGGCTAAAGTGCGCAAACGTTCTTTACTTTCTAGACGGCGCTGGTAGAGTTAATAAAATTCCAGTTAGTTGGATTTTTGTGTACACCTAGTCCTCATAGAATTGTTGTGAAATAGAGTGTAAAATTCGTACCTAGCTTAACTTAAACCAGAAGTAATATAACTCTGTTGTTTCTCTAACAATAATCTCAATAAACAAATTTGACCATGTTTAATGACAATAAATTACTGTAACAATACATCAAATATTCAACAAAGGCAATACATAAATTATTTATTCCTTTATTAAATTTAATCTTTCATTAAATCATAAAGTTTCAGTTTCTAAAACATTCCTTAACTTCTAATTAAACTCTCAATATCGGCCAATTAAATATTTAATTGAAGATTAACCCAGTTGTTCCTTATCATAAATTCAATAGGTAAGCTTTTAGACAAAATTTATGGTAGAATGTAACTATAAAAACAAATTGTAAACAGCCAATTTAACATATTTCAAAACCCAATGATTATATGTTTAAAAACCGCAATTTTTCTCCAAATTTCAAATTAAAGTTAATACAACACTTTCAAAATGTCCCAGCCGAGTTCGTTAGTGTCACCATTTCCCTGGTTAAATCTTTAATGTAATTCCGAAAGATTGAATTTCCACTCTGTCCCCAAAAGTATAAAGATTAAACATTCTGCTTACCACTCTTTTACCTTAGATCAGAATTTTGGCAGCCATTTCCCCCTGTTCAGGCGGATTTTGTCAACTCTCCAGACCCAAAGAGCGCTGAATTTTTCCTCGGCTAAATCAAGTCCTTTTTAAAACTTTGCCCCCCCCCCCCCCCCTATAGTAGTTCAGCATTGCAATACTTAAGACCTCATATTGTGTAACTTTAATACATTCCATTTAATAAAAGTGCCAAATATATTTTCCGTCACCCTTTTAACCATCATGTCATAATAAACATCGTTTTGTGACATATATTTCGTTATTCCCAATGTTGACTGAAATTAACAATAGAATAATATTATATTAAATACAGCACTTGTTTGTAAATGACATAAAACAAATGAAAAATAGCTTAAAAACCAATTCTTGGCTTGACTTTGTATACTATTTTGTTAAATTCACTCAAGAAAGAAGTTATTTTGTTTGTTTGATTTTAAAATCTTAATTTGGTTCCTCTTATTCTATTTCTTGGCAGTACTGCATGAGTGTTTCAGATATTTAAGTCTAATACACTCCTGGACAAAAGTTTTGCAACAACCATGTTTGTCTTAAATTGATTAGTTTAAAAGTAAATAAAAACACTAAAATCCTTTTTAATTTATTTATTTTTTATCTTAAGATTGCGAAAGCAACAAAAATATTAAGACTTTTAGAGAGTATCATATTTTATTTTGGTAAAACTGAGAAGCTAAAAAAAGCCAATAAACTTCTAATTTTTAATTGAAAGAAAAATTGATACATTTAATTTATTTGGTTTCCTAGTATCTGGTATTTCCTCCTCTTGCTCGGATTACTTCTTGCAGCCTTCTCCTCATACTACTGATGAGGTGTTGAATCTCTTCTTGCGGTGTTGCCTCCCACTCCTCTATCACTGCGGCTATAAGGGCTGCGAGAGTGGTTGCAGGGTTGTTTCTTCTCCTGATGCGTTTTTTTACACTGTCCCACACGTGTTCAATAGGGTTGAGGTCTGGACTCTAGGGTGGCCAATCGATTGAACTTATGCCGACCTCCATAAGGTAACCACGTACAGCGGCTGCGGAATGTGGTCGAGCATTTTCATGCATCAGTTTGAAATTTGTTCCCACAGACGGAACAACATGATCTTGCCGTCTATCTTCCACATACCTTTGTGCTGTCAGAGCCGGTCTACGAAGTACCACGAGTTCCGTACGAGCGTCGTACTGTATACCACACCAGAACATCGCCGAGCCTCCACCAAAAGGCACCCTGGGTGAGAAGCAGGCTTGTGCAAATCTTTCGTGACGCCTTCTCCATACATGTTCACGCCCATCTGGTGAAGCTAGACTTATCCTAGTCTCATCTGAGAAGAGAACATTCTTCCAATCATCCACAGTCCAATGGATATGATTCAAAATCTAAGCCTCAAAGCACGTTGACGTGCAGTGAGAAAAGGACCTGTAGCAGGCCGTCTACTGCTCAAATCCACTTCTGCGAGACGTCTACGGATGGTACGGCTCAAAATATTCACATTGCGCACCTACCTGATCAAACCTGTGAATGTCCTGCGAAGTGCGCTTAATGTTAAAAAACTATCATCATTTCTGTCAGTTGCTCTTGGCCAGCCTTGAACTGGTCTTCTGTCATCTCGTCCAGTCTCTTGAAACCGCCTAACAGCTCTTCCAATTGTGGAACGGTGTACTTCGAAAATCCTAACCACTTCACTTTGCGAACGCCCTTGTCGAACCAAAATTCTAGCTCTGACCGCCTCAGCAGTAGTTAAACGACGGTGTACATCCATAGTAATTTAAAAAAATAATGAATTCAATTATTCTTACTAAATAAAAATGCACTGCATCACTCAAATCACTTCAGAATACTGAGAAATTACCTTTGGTCAAAACTCGAAAGAGGGACAGGATTTCCACTTTTAACAGAAGATGAAAAAGAGATCAGATAATAAACATTTTCCTATATTATTTAAGTGTATTTTTGTCTATTTAAAGCATTATTGTTAGTAAACAAGTCATTAACAGTCTTGCGTTTCATTGACAGAAAGTTTTGTTTGTGTTGCAAAACTTTTGCCCAGTAGTGTAGTTGCAATATATCATTTTGGTGAAAATCTGGTACTTATGTATTATACGGAGGCCATTAATTAACGTTGCTAGGTTATTGCAGCAGAAATGCACGCATTAAAAAAAAAATAGCCTGAAAGGTACCAGCCTATAGTCTTTAGTCACAGCACTATTATTCGAGCCAGCGATCGTTTGGCGTTTCGTTAGTGAGTTGTCGGCAATGGCTTGTAGCACACCAACTACTGATGAGTGCTGCGACTAAAGTTGCGGACAACCTAACTCTGAACCAAGAAATGGTTAGGGTCTTCCGCCCACCCGACCCTAATTAGTGATGCTTGGCTGCACTCAATGAGAACAAGTACTAGGTACCTATACCAAAAAGTCAGTTAAATTATTGACCAAAAAACCATTATCATATTATGTTTTGTATTTAAATTTAGATTATTTTTATACTAAAATTGATAAACCTTTCAGGCTATTTTTTTTAATGCTTGCATTTTTGTTGCAATACAAAACAACTTATGTACTAGATGTTACTAACTTATATTAGTTTTTTTTTTATCTCAAAACATCTAAAAATAGTGGCCTCCATATAATACGTAAGTACCGAAAATCTTACCTCCTACTGACTAGGGCAATTGAGTTTATTATAAAATTCTCTACAAAACAGTTATTTACATTTTTTGTTTGTTGTAAGAAAAAATGTAGAAGTTTTTTTTATAAAATTTGATAAGATCAGTCCATTGAAACAAAATTGAGAAAAAGCATATTTTTGTAACGAATATCTTTTCACACACAATACTATGGGGACTTCTGGCAAGTAAAAACCAGCTAACTGGGATTTTTTATTAAAAGGTTACTCATATTTATCGCAGTTTTTTTCATCGAACACATACATTTTAAAAATAACAATAACCTATACAAATCTAAATTGATGTGTTGGTTCATATTGGTTGCAGTTGACTAATAATAATATATACTTAAATAACAGAATTCAGTATTGTTTAAATTAAGATAGACCTGATTTGGTTTTAGAGGTTGATTAATTCTGAAAATATGTTATACTAGATAAGGACCGTCTTCGTCTGTTTAAAATAAGGAACGCTTCCAAAGCTTTTCCAGACAGTAAAAGTAGTTGAAGCTGTTTTTTTTTTCCGAGGACATATCCAGTGTGTTAAAAGCCTGAAAAGTATAAAAGTGACTTGCTTTTAAAAATTTTTGACGAAAAGAACTAAAAAAATCCCTCACATTAATTAAAGAATGATTTTGAAGCCTATATGTCAGTTATGAAATGTAATGATTCAGCCTAGTTTGGTCTGATAAAATCTAAAACAAAGGTAGGCTGCTGATTGGAATTGTGGTGTAATTCAGTTAAATGTACTCGGGGATTTTAAACACTGAAAGGTGAACATGTACTGTCTCCTCTCAATATTCAGCACTGGTATTCTGAGGAAATTGTTATCAACTGGTATTATCAATACTAAAAAGCGAAGATATAAAATTAATCTATAATTAGCAAACGATGCTTATTTTTAGTAAAGTAGTATACTAAAATACAGTAAACTCCGGTATATCCGGCCTCGTTTTATCCAACCCCTCAGATTATCCGGCCCAGCATCCAAAGAATATAATGAAATAAATGAAGACCTATCTAAGCGATTCGAAAACATCTTACAACACGTAAGAACACCTGCAATGTATAAAAATTTTAATTTGCTCCATCCTTTTTATACAACTTTTAATGCAAAATTTGTTTGAGGTTTTTATACAATATTGTACATACAGTACTCTATCTAGTTAAAATGTTACATAAATACCTGTAATTTGTTGCTGCTCGCAGTCCTATGTATATCTCTTTTCTCAGATGACAACCGTTTCGAAACGGTCGTCATCTGAGAAAAGAGATATACATAGGACTGCGAGCAGCAACGAATTACAGATATTTATATAATATAACCGGTCCAGTAAGGCAAAGAAGTAATTATAAAATGTTACACTTGTAACAATGGTTGTATCTACTATAATAAACCCCAAGATTTGGTCCATCTATTTGTTGTTTTATTGAATGATTCCAATTTAAATTACAGTAGTACTGTAAAGTTTTCTCATGTACGATTATTGGCTTATTTTAACCCTATACTGGATTAACCAGCTTTTATGGTATCCGGTCTGATACTCCGCCATATTAGGCCTGATAAAGCGAAATCTACTGTACATCTGGTTTCTTTGTCTTCCGTGGATGGTGATGGAAGGAGTACGGCTGTAAGGAGGAGGCAAAAATGTTTGCAATAGAATTTATGTTACTGAAAAGTAACGCAATGGTTGTAGTAAAATAATTTTAAAACATATTGAGAGTTGATCAGGGAAGTCAAGAGAAAAACCAAGGAAATTAATTACTGAAACTCTGTAGGAACCCTGAGAAAGTAATTTACTAAACATTGGTTTGTATAATTTTTTCTCTACATTCCAACATTTAGCCATCCTTTTTGTTCCTCTCTTTCTCGCCCTCCTTCATTCTAATCAGTGCCCATTGAAATCAATTTCAGCAGGAAATCATTCCCCATTTTCTAAACGTGGCGGTACCAAAACAGATGTTTGTTTCAATATAGTCACTCAGTCATGCCTGCTGATCACCAACGATCAATTTCACTGTCTTTCGCACTTGCTCTATTCTTCTTTACATAGGCCATACTTTTGAGCTATGTAATGGTTTTTCTTGTATCACATAGACTGGTTTTTCAGAGCTCTGTATCGTAAAAGGAAAACTGAACCTTTGTAAGATTACTCGTTTGTCGTCAACCAAATTTCTCAGATAAAGGTATCGATCTGAATCTGACTGCTATGAAAGCATCCTAAACCAGATTTATTCTAAGAATCAAAATTAATAAAAATATGTGCTATACATTTTGGGAGGGGAAAATATGGTACTCTACCAAAACTGTTTTTACAAAAATTTTATAATTTGTAGTTTACAAGATATTCTTAAAAACTCTTTGCCCTAGTTCTAACATTGTAAAAATTCTTCAGTTGAACAAATCCAAACTTCTCAAAATCAATTTCTCATCCACAGGAATAGTATGTTTAAAACCTCTCACCTCCATTCACTGGTCTCAACCACGAATGTATAATTAATTCTTGCAATAGTTACAGAATTTAAAGTAAAAACAGTTGGTACTTGGTGAAACTCCATAATAGGGATAGAAATAACCAATTGGTAAAATTTCACAACTATAATTTATTACGGTGAAACATATGTTGCTCAGTAATAAATTATAATAGTGAAATTTTACCAATTGGTTATTTCTATCCCTGCAATAGTTACTGTTATAATTCCGAAAATTCAGTAACGTTGATATTAACATCATTTTGTTGAACTTTAGCGATGCCTGTCGATACGGAATCCTTGACGTACGAGTTAATCTCCTATTTCTCCGGTGGATTGTTACTATAACCTTACGTTGTCACCATTCCCAATATTTATGTTTTTTCTCTTGTGGCTAGCCTTGTGAACTCCAGCCCATTAGCCTTCTTACCTCCCAGAACATCTGACTGCTGTTGCAAGACCTCCTGTCTTCAGGGACAAACTTTCTGCAATTGAGCGGTGATCTTTGTTCATTTTAGAGTTGGGCTCTTGGTACAGAATACAGTTGTCGGATTGAAGTACTCTAATTCTGTATCCAGACCAGCTACCAGACAGTCATGGTTCAGTCCAAAGAGTCTTCCGTTCAGTTATGTCTCCGCTATGTCCTGTCAAATATTTCCTCTCGAACATGTTTTGGTTTGTTCTTGATTTTTATGTCGAACTAAACTCTTTAGCAGTGTTTGGGCATCCGTGGTAGTATAATGTTTGTGCAATTTAGTGTCATGCTTTGCCAGTTGGACGGCCTTTTCATTACCAGGGCCTCCTACATGAGATGGGAAATACTGGAAGACAATGTGTTTGCCAAATTAGTATTTTGACCACTATATCTCTTTTGTACTTCCTTGTTTCAAGGTTTCATGCTTGGATTGTTGATTGTAAGTCTATTAAGATGACTATTTTTTTGCTGGTTGAACTTCTGATGTATCAGCAATTATTAAAGTGCCGCAGAAACTGCTCTGATTTCAGCGTCGAATTGGTTTTATTATAGCCGACTGAGAGGGAGTGGGTTTATTCCTGCTCCACTCTTCCCCGTATCGTCTTTAGAACCATCTGTGAAAATCTCAAGCCATTCTTCTGCTGGATAACACTCGCTAATTGGGGCAAGGGTGATCTGCTTTAGGAACTGAGGTGGTAGGTCTTTTTTGTGGATTGGTTCTATTAGGGCTAGGTCTATTGATGTAATCTTTATAACGCTTAACTTCTTCAATATTCTTTTTTACCCTGTAAGGAATGCTGTTTCGGCTTCTAGGTGAATAAAAAAACATGGTTTACACATACTAACACTCGCACACAATTTTATATCATAGAGTCGTAACCCATAAGGATCATCATTAAATTAGCAGTCAGAAGGGATTATCTTTTCTATTCTTGTAAGTACAGTAATGTGATGCATTGGAGTCGAAGTTAAATTTTTCATTAATAATAAACTCTCATTTCAAATAGCTTCAATACACCCATGAACTCTTCTTTTTAACAAAGTTGTAATATTTTAAGAGTATCGTCTATACTGCTGCATTTATGGTTGGTCTGGATGATTTATTCGGCAAATTTGAAACCCATTCTGATGATAAGTGTAAGCGAAATCTACGGGACAATGTGCCTAACAGGTCACGACTCCTATGATTTGAAATGTTTTAGAATTATGTGTGAACTAGCTGATACGTGCGAATATTTCGCAAATTAGGAGTAGGCCTAACACTTACCTGATTTAATTCAGGTAATTATGTTTATTTATTTACGTTGATTTCATTTGATTGATTTACGTGATAGATTACACTTGCATATAGAATGTAAACAATCTAACAGCTGTCATGCTAGTTAAACAGATTGTTAATAATAGCCTTTCATTAGGAATCATATGATATCTCATAGGAAAGTAACAAAAACATTAAATTTAAGCTATTTGTCTATTTTTTGTCAATAGCAGGGAACATAATCTTTAAAATTATGTTTGAATCATTAATTTTCATGAAGAATTAAGGGAGATATAGCTTTCCCACAAAAAAAAAACATCTTTGAGAAATAATATATAAAGATGTTGGTGTTTTTGTATTAAGATAAAAGAAACTTACATTGTAGTTGAAAATGGCTGAATAGCCAACGCTATGCGGCAAAAAAATATTGAAGACGGCAAGTCCTATAATTTATTATTATACTTCAGTACCTGTTATCCCATAAACTCCATTGATCACACATATTGCTTCACCTCAAAAATCCCTTTCCTGAATGGCTTCATCACAATCCCAGCTGTATTTTTATTTTCCAAGTATGATATTCACTGCATACTTTTATAGTACTTCCATCAACTAAATCTTAATACCAACATATAGACATATACTGCCATCTTTTTACCTGTAATACTCATTTTCTCAAGTCATTTATACTATTGCAAAATATTTAAACTTGAACGTTTTTTGGAGGCAGTGCATATGCTGTATGGATTTAGTGGAGGGATTAATGTACCGAAGATGGGACCAAAACTGTTTCCAAACGAGACAAGACTTACATAACGACAATACCATTGAGGCAAGTCAGCGGCACGAGTGAAGGCATGCACTTAGACGAGACATTGCATGGAGATGGAGCCTGTTTAAAGCATGTTTAAAGATCGAAAAGAAAAAAAAATTTAGTTCATCGTTTTATTTCAAAGTTTTTTTTTTCAAAATTTCCTGAGCCACACAAACAATACAAGGTGACAAGATAATTTTGTTATTAAGCAACATTTTAGTGAGAATCATTATCCTAAATGTGAATCATTATCCTTTAGTGAGTATTAGTGGGTACTCGATAGGTTTTTTCTAATAAAGTTTGACATGAATAAAGCTAGATTCTACCAAAAATAAAATATAAATTCGTCATTATTTTTCTTCACCACCACCAATTTATATTTTTTTACTGTCATGGTTATTGTTACTGGTTTTTCCTCAGCCAATGGGCTGGCAGAGTGGGGCATTGAAGATTGATATGTTATGTGCGGAATAATGCCTTTGATGATCCGGTTTCCCTTTCCTTGATCAGGACAGCCATGAGTGAGCATGGGCGTCCATCGATACGGTCAACGAGGGGCTTGAGCCCCTTTGTTTTTTCAGTTTGTGTAGTAAAAACATAAAAGTTAAATAATTTACGTACATCAGCTTATCAATTAATTGTAATTAACTTGCTTGTAAAGATTTGTTATTGTTTAGAATTTATAATACGCATACTAAGGCAAGTCAAATATATATAATGCTTCGTTCGGCTTGTCACCATTGACGCTGGATAATGCCTGAGGTCAGGCACCCGGCAAGAGATGAGCTGGTGTAGTGATTCACCACACTGGAA
>JAGFPH010002614.1:83627-99183 GCA_018207615.1 Philaenus spumarius | reverse complement strand
GGCACCCGGCAAGAGATGAGCTGGTGTAGTGATTCACCACACTGGAACGATCTCCCCCCTCCTTGTTTACTAACAACCCTACTTCGATGTGATGTTCAGTGTGTCCACCACTAGTACATATTAATAGATTTAGAACTTTTTAAAAATGTCCAGTTCATTGAAGTAAAAATCTAATACATAATAGAGAACTGCTTTTATACACAACTCTAAAATAGGAATTAAAATACCATTCTATAATGTTATAGCCTTACTGGTTAGTTAATCACAATACTTCTAATTAACGGAATTCACCTTAAGGTAATTAGAAGAATTAAAATACTCTGTCGTTATTTGCATGTGCGTAGTAAAATGATATGGAAGTTACCTTTTTTGTTTTAATCAAACCTTCGGTGAGTACAAGTCAGCCCATTTTGAAAAAGTATGGACACCCTTGTCATGAGTAAAATTTTCTATCACTCGTTGCATAGCGGGTAATAATTTATTAATGAAGAAAGGTGCTAAACCACTAATTAAGAATGTTTTATAGGCCAAATTGTACAATGCTAAAAAAGGTACAACTTAGGCCTAGAAAAAAGCGAAGATGGTTGACCTAAATAGTTAATGAAATAACATTGTAATTAACTTGTATTAGTTTTTGTTTGTGTGGTTCTGGGTTTGCCGATTGAGTGTGAATTTTGTTGCCACAGTGTTCGTGAAACCTTTGTATTCATAATTTAAAGTACATTTTGGTACAATGCAAAGGTCTTAGAACATTCTATACCTAGTTTTATTTGAAGTGAAATACTCGTGCGAGTACAACAAGGCAAACGGTGCATCCAGCAAAACTTAGTAGTTTTTTCTCGTAGTTAAAGAATTGCATGCAAACATTCTGTTTGTGGGAAGTATTTGGTTGAGCGGTTAATTTCTTTAATAAGACAGTCGCAAAATCTTAGGTCTCCAACAATATTATCTCTCCAATGTAACTCCCGCATCAAATTTGAATCTAGCCTAATACTGTGGGCGCTGGTTATAAAATACTCATAATTACTACTGCACATGGTACACTTTATAAATACAGAATTGGTGAAATAATATTTTTTGTTTAACATTGTATATTCTTCCCAAACTCTGAAATCGAGTCCTGACATCAAACTGTTTTTCAACTTCTCTAAAACTCGTATTAATTTTTGCCTTGTCAAATCACAGCCATGGAGGTCGTCCAAAATTAGTTTGAGAAGTGAGTTTTAAGTACGTTATGCTTCTTTGATTTGAGAGCGCACTTTCAGGGAAATACGAGGGGCATTCAATAAGTAACGAGACAAATTATTATTGCTCAAAAACGGTTTATTGAATCAGTTCAAAACTTTCAGGACATAAAGTTGGCAACCTTGCGATGACAATTGATCAGCTGTTCAATCATATTTTGTAAACTTAACCTCAAATTTTCTCTGTTAACGATGGCAAGTCCGCTCGAGAATTGCACCGTGGAAGAACAACGTGCCGTGATCAGATTTTTAGTCGCGGAAGGTGAGAAAGGTAGTGACATCCGCAAAAGAATGTTAAAAGTGTACGGAGACAATTGTTTGAATCGTTCAAACGTTTACAAATGGGTAGAACAGTTTCAAAGTGGCCGTACAAAAGTTTCTGACGAGCAACGCAGTGGACGACCGATCGAAGTTGGGACTTTCTCTCTCGAATCTCGGATTGACGCGTTAATTCGGCACAATAGGCGTATCACCGTTGAACTGATAAGTGAAAAAGTATACGCGAGTGTTGGAACTGTCCATAACATTATTCATAACAAGCTGCAGTACAAGAAAACCTGTGCGAGATGGGTGCCCAGACAACTCAAGGATGCTCACAAAGAAACCCGGCTTCAAATCAGTCAACAGTTGAAAAATCGATATTCGACTGAAGGAGGTTTTTTCAAAAGAATTGTAACGTGTGATGAAACATGGATCCACCACTATGAGCCAGAGTCAAAACGACAGAGCCTTGAGTGGAAGCATACGACTTCTCCCATTCAAAAAAAATTCAAGACCCAGCCATCTGCCGGTAAAGTCATGCTTGCAGTATTCTGGGATTTTCAGGGGCCAATTTATTGTGATTTTCTTGAAGGCCAAAGAACAATCAACAGCAGTACTACAGTGACATGCTGGAAAACAAGGTAAGACCTGCAATTCGAACGAAACGCCGTCGGCTCTTAACTGAAGGCGTGATTTTGCTTCATGACAACGCCCGTCCACATACGGCACAGCTGACGAAAGAAAAACTTCAGAAACTGGGATGGGAGATCCTTCCACATCCCCCCTACAGCCCCGACCTCGCTCCATCAGACTTCCATCTTTTTGGACCCCTTAAAGATGGTCTGCGAGGGGTACATTTTCAATCCAATGAAGAATTAAAAAATCAGGTGCAAAAGTTGCTTCGAGATCAACCTAAAGAATTTTATGCCAAGGGCATTTACAAATTAGCAAAAAGATGGGACAAGTGTATAAGTGTTGCTGGGGACTATGTTGAAAAGTAACCAAAGTTTTGTACTGATTCAATAAACCGTTTTTGTGCAAAAATAATTTGTCTCGTTACTTATTGAATGACCCTCGTATATCCACGGATGGTTTCCCTAGATAATTCACATTGAAATCCAGACGCAACGTTAAGAATTGATTCAGAACTTAATTCTGGCGATAAACACAGCTCTTACTAACTGTGTTACAGAGGAAATGATCTTTGTATCCTGACTGCATTGTCGTTAAACTTGCATCAGTATCTTCACCAATTCCATCCATGTAAACTCATTACTGTGCATTGTTGGCAGGGAGAATGAAGAAACTTTAAAACAGCGGTCGACAGAAACATGAAATGATGGTTTTAATGGATATTGGGTTATCAGCAACACACTGTCTTCCTGTGATGGATAGGAAGAAGTATGGGAGGGGAACAAAGCATACAATATTTTTGATTGGACAACTATTTGAGTGGTTTCTTGAAACCGTCATTTGTTGTTTTAATAATTATTTATTCGACGTTTACTATCATTTATGTGTGCAAAAAATACATGATATTTTTAATGCTTTTTTTGTACACAAATGTCTGAATAAACCACTATAAAAAAAACAATTTTAGTTTGTTATCCTACACTTCCTCATCTGTTATGCATCACATCTACCTTTCACTCGCTTCTAATTATTGATAACCAATTAATTTCTACAAACGCTTGTTATAACTGGCGCCCACTGTGTAGCATACAAATTAAATTAAAATTAATTGGGAAACAATCTTTTCTATGTGTAATTTGAATCCTACCTTCTAAAATAACAATTACAGCAAAAGAGATTAATTAATATTGGTTATTTTTGTAACGTGCTATTTGAATTCAACATCTTAAAATAGCAATATTGCAGAAGAGTTTAGTTAACATTTATTCTAATGTCATAAAATACCAATATAGCAAATTAATGTAATTATAATCAGGTTTGACATATTTCGTTAGAAAAATAAATGATTCGATCACACAGCTGAACCGCTGATGTGAGTTGAGCGAATTTGCTAAATTAAGTTTATCATTTAGGGCGTTTGGGAAATTGGTCTACTAACAAAGGCGCTAAATATATATACTATGAAGGCGCCTGCGTGTACGAAATATATTAGTAGAATTTGTTTGTACCTCAGCCTTCAGCCCCTGCTCACACCCTTTGCCATTTCTCTCCTCGAACTTGCGCTTGGAATGCTTCGCTTCGCTTGCAGTGGACAAACCCGCTTTGCGAGTTTACACCTCGACCTAGCGGCCTCGGATTATGGCCGAGGACAACTCACTTTTTATGGTATTTTATGTTTTGACTGATTTTGTGGGAACCAGGCGGGCTACAAAGTCGTGTAAAAAAAACAAAACATGCAGAATAATCTGCTACATTTATTTTTTTAAATAAAACCCCAAAAATAGTTCATTCTAATCTCAAAAACATTTACTTCCATTCAAAAAACATGCTTCCAGCTGTTTTATTTTAGTTAACGACCTCGTCCGAGCAACTTAGAAAACCAACGTGTGTAAAAAATTGGACGTAAAATGTGACTGTTAGAATGCGAACACATATACATATATAAAATTTGTAATGACACCCCAAAAACATGTTCTGGAGATTATGATCGGAGCTCATTGAGTACTCCTGGACTTTAGGGCTTTCCATAAGAGTCATTGCAATAGCCCATTTTCCCTATGGAAATTTGTTAAATAATATGAGTTTAATTAGTTGCATCTCTTCAGCGTATAATGGTTTTAACTGACGGTGACGACTTGGTCTTTGAAACACGCCATGCTGAAGTTGGTGTACTCATTTCATCCACAACTTAAGTGCTATATTTAAACTGTAAACTAATAGTATTGATTTCTTGTTCCAGCTTGAGGACTGTAAAACCAAAGTTGACGAGAAAGTATCCTTAAAATGTCATCAAGGAGATGTAATCAAACATGCAACCAACAGAGTACAGTTATGTTACATACATCTTATTTATTATTTAGATATTTCTTTTATGCAAGTATAAATATTTGTTTTTATTTACGTTTAAATGTGTATTATTAAATACTGTAAACACATTAGTTTAACTAAATTATTTACAACCTGCGTTCCTTGAGTAAATGGAAGAAGAGTGAATGGTTGGATATGTATAAAGGAGACGGCAAAACCATGTAGATTGTTAGAAGTAATTCGATAAACAGAGAAATCAAACTTAGCAAATGCACATCTGGTTTTATTTGTAAAATCAATTAATATTCCTAAAGTAAATTCCACCTCTAATATTACAGCTTTAGCCAACCATTCATTACTAAATATTTAATTTCATTGCTTTTACTGTTTTAGTATGACTAGTAAGCCCCCGTGAAAAATCACAGGCTGATTAATTAGATACACATCAGAAATACATAATTTAAAAACAAAGTATTTAAAAGCAACATTAAGGCCTACTTATCTAAGTATGCTGACGGGGATTTTTAACTTGGTAAGTGTGTACAATAATAAGGATTATACAACTGTAGGCCTATTTGTTAAATATTTTTATTTACATAAATTATTAGATATTTGAACAAAGATAAAAATAATATCTTTTAATTGCTTCTTATTTCATATTGATAGATCAAATGATTTAGAAGTTATTAATATTTTAATGAAGAAATTAATAATCGAATATGTTTATATGTTACATGAAGATGTACGAATGTTTCTGAAGCTAAACGAATAGGTACCTCTTCTTTAAATTTGTATACACAAATATATTGGTGATAAAAGGTTATATTTATATACAGTTTATAACCTCAAAGCAAATATTATAATGTATATTATAGCATAACTTATAACTCATAATTTAAAAAATCAACTTCACAAGAAATTCTAACGATTGAAGTTGTAAACATAACCCCAAACTTCACAAGAAATTATACTAACGATTGATGTTGTAAACATAACCCTAAACTATAATCTACACTGGGTTTACAGATGATGGGTGAAATCAGCTGTTACATGTTGCTCAAGTACGGACGTACACTTGCTTTTATAGGAGTTGATATCTAATTATTATACAGTTGAAAGATTTGTGAAGAAGCAACTGGCTATATGCGCCACACCCTTCGAGATTGCTCATTTGATCTTGTCAACTTTTTACTGCAAAGCCGATCCACCCTCTCTCATGGATATATAACAAACTTTTAAACTTAGTGTAAAGATTTACCCACATTGAATCTCCTCAACTTATCAAATAAATTGTAGGCCGGGTTATCAAGTAATTTTGAATTGATGTGGTAGCAAAATAAAACCAATAAGTCTGTATTTTTCGTATAAAGCTTTTTTAGTAGACTACTAAATTGTTTCCTCATTTCAAATTTAACTTTAATTCAACAAGTAATACAACTGAAGACATTCGTTAATGACCAAATAATTTAATATTTTTGAAGTTTTGCCCAATTTATCCTAAATTATTCAAAACTAAATTATTTAGGGAGCCTGGACCTCAGTTACACCACTGCTGTGCTTTTGCTGTTTTAGACCAGGCAAAGTACTGAAAAATAATTTAGGATAAGTTATTGGATCCTACAGCTCCGATTTGGATGCAGTTTTCTTCATCATCTTCACAAAAATACCAGGAAAAAAGTCTACATATGAACTGTTTTGGGAGAAAGCGGAAATGCATCACGGGTGCATAAAGTGCATCTAGAAGTGCAACATTTTTTAAACCTCTAAAAATGGATGAAAAGCCGTGGAAATCGGTATTCGGGGATTTTGGGTGCGCTGATCTAATTTCTGACCATGCGAAATGCCCCCAGTGCACTGGGGGGGGGGGGGGGTTGTGAAGTTGTTGTGACGGAGACTTAAAAATTTCTTCTCGGGGGTTTTTGGGGGTGCTGATTTCAATTCTGACTATGAGAAATGCAACCGATGTGCTGGGGGTTCCGAGTAGTCGGGGTTGATAAGAGAAAAAAACATATGGTTTTGAAATATTTTGAGATGAAGGCTTAAAAGGCATATAATGAGGATCAGGCCGGTTCCCATAACAGCTGTTTCGGCTTGTGTGCAGCTCTGAAATGTTGGGAAGGGTCACAGGAGAGATCAAGAGAGATAGAGAGAAAAAGTGAAAGTATGGAATAATACTGCTCGCTCAGAGTCTGTGGACAAGCGGTATCGAGAGAAGAAGAAACGCTGCTGGTTGTGAGTTTGATCGTTCGTGTAATTCATTTGAAAAAATGGGAAAACGGTTGACCCTAAAGGCCATCCATGTAACTTCCCGCTAAGTTTAATTACAACAAACACTATTACAACAAATACCAAAAAACGAAAATTTGTGAATTTTTAAACAACTATAACTTTTGAATGCGTCATTCGATTTTCATTTTAAAAAAAGCATTCTACGCAGTTTTTAAAGCACAAAAAGAAAATGTACAGGTTTATATTGATTGGTTGAGAAATCTGGAAGTTATGTTAAAAAAATACCAAAAAATGAAAATTTGTGAATTTTTAAACAACGATAACTTTTGAATGCGTCGTTCGATTTTCATTTAAAAAAAAGCATTCTACGCAGTTTTTAAAGCACAAAAAGAAAATGTACAGGTTTATATTGATTGGTTGAGAAATCTGGAAGATATGTTAAAAAAATACCAAAAAACGAAAATTTGTGAATTTTTAAACAACGATAACTTTTGAATGCGTCGTCCGATTTTCATTTTCAAAAAAGCAGTCGACGCAGTTTTTTAAGCACAAAAAATGTATACATGGTTTTATTATGGTTTTTTCGCATGCTTTAAAGTTATTTTTAAAAAACATAAAAATTCCAAAAAAAATTTAGGTTATTTTTTTAAATTTCTTTGGATTGGCTCGATGGATTAACTCTCAAATCTAATCAGATCTAAGTTTTGATACACCCTTTCGAATGACATGTCGTAGAATTCAATCGGTTGATTCGTTTTTAAGAAACTGTACGACAAAAATTTATTTACACACATACATCCACACACACACACACACACACACACGGTCGGACATCTCGGCGGGAATAGTCAGAATGGCTTCCTGGGACCTCAAAACGTGGAGATCTAATGAAAACTCGACTTTCGAAAATCGGACCGAAATCAATAACTTCCCTTTATTGGTA
The DNA here is from genome assembly GCA_018207615.1 of Philaenus spumarius. NCBI lineage: Eukaryota > Metazoa > Arthropoda > Insecta > Hemiptera > Aphrophoridae > Philaenus > Philaenus spumarius. Next base: position 91,566 of record JAGFPH010002614.1, on the reverse strand, counting down.
GCGGGAAGTGCAACGATAAGCGTTGCAAAAAATAAAATAAATAGCTCTTTTGTTTATCAGCCCCACGTTGGGAAAGCCATTTTGCAACGATAAGCGTTGCAAAAAATAATAAAAATAAATGATGATAAATTATACTGTGTTAAAAAAAAATGGGGTTCGGTGAAAAATTCAAAAATTAAAAATTAAAAAAAAATATAATTTTAAATTAAAATAAAAACGTTATATGTGGATTATCCAATAACTATTAATATCTCTTCATCTCCTCCTTTACCTATTTACCTTAAAAACAAAAATCGTCGCTCATGTAATACTTAAAATCACTTATGTACCTCCTAGGCCTATTGCCTTGCTTCAATAATAATAAATCATCACCCACCTAAACTCTCCATAACATCTTTCTCCCAACTTCAACGTAGAACAATATTATATTTTTCACCTTACTTCAACTCACCTTACTCTTAAAACCTTAAAAATCACCTTCACTTGACTCCCATAATCTTAATAAAAAAAAAATAATAATCATGATAATTTGCGATAATCCACATATAACCTCACTTATGCTCTGTTTGCATATATTTACTTGTAATTACTAATCACTGAAAAATACTTGTTAATTAATTCTATTTTCTTAGGGGTGGGAACCTGGCTATCAAAGTAATGGCTAAACGGACATTCGTGGCTATATAAAGAAACTCAAGGCATTGCGGCAAGACAACAATTATTTACTCAAACATGATCAAAAATGGATATTTACAGCAATCAAGAAACATAAACATAGTGATACATATATACAAACAAGTCAAGAAATTATTTACAATTATACAAGGTTTCCTGAACCATACCTTAAGTAATGACGCAATAGAAGTTAAATGAAGTTAGTTTTTTAATAAATTGAAAAATTTTAATACCTGCAGACTAAAATATGTCCAATGGCCATTTCTACTTACAGTTTCACTTGTTTTATTCGTCGCACTGTTCTTTACCTAGGATTTTTGTCGTAAATTCAATTCACTTCTGAAGCTTACCCCACGCTAGTCCCGCCAAAGCACATCGAAAAAAATATCAGTCGAGAAACAACCAATTTACATGATCAGTTTTAATTTTTTCAATCACGCCACCTCCAAAGTACATCTACTTCACATTGAGACCAAACTTGTCACTACTTTTCAAAGAAAATTACATTTTTCTTGCGATAACACACGCCGGCTTCATGCAACATACATGAACTATATCGCCATCTTGATAGAAGTCCCTGCTTGCAGTACGTTCTACTTCGTCCCAGTCTTACCAGTACGTTCTATTACGTTCCGTATCTTTTTATATCTGTGTTCTTTCACATACACAGATTGATCCCCTCTCTCTCTTCTAATTGCTTCCATGATCACTGCATATACTATCATATTGAATTCTCGATACATATTAAATTGTGCTATGTACTGTTATTATATTCTTTTTTATTTATTTATCGAACTGTTTATAATTTCAAATACCGCTCTGTATTGTTCATTTACAACGCACCACTCATTGAAACAAAGTTTCTGTACAATTTTCACCTATTACACACGCTCATATATTGATATGTTTTTTAAGTCTGCTTTTATATTACCTACTTTTACTGTCTGCTTTTATGTTTTATTATTTGTTTATTAAAGAAAAATTGATTCTACTGTAATTATTTTGCGTCATTAAGAAATGTATATATAGAAATTATAAATGGTTAATATTATTTATGTATTGCGTCATTTATTCATTTAGACCAAACCTCTGTATCTTTAGTCATTATAGGAAACAGCTGATTTATTTCTTATTTTATTATTTTCTCTGTGACATGGACGTTAGTGTTACAGAAGTTAAAAATTTTGTTCTATGCTCGATTTCACGTTCACCATGCACTACAGAGTGCCCATAAGCCATGTTATCCATACGACAGTCTCAGCGACACTAGCCAACTAAAAAACAACTCCCATGCAACGCTCGGAAAGTTGATGCAACATGCATGGCAATAAACGTGATGTTCCCTGTAATTGTAGTATCATGTCTATTCTCCCATAAGACCTGTACTGCACGGTGATCAAGGAATCGAGTGTGGAATTCTTTGTTGGAAATTTGTCACTAGTTAAAAAACAATTGAAACTGAATTTATTCTTTCTATTTCCTTTGAAAATTGTTTAATGTCTTCTCCTTTTCATAAAAGAATATGCATATCGCCTCCCAGAGCCACCGAGGCATTTTGCATGATCAGAAAACAGATCAGCGCCTCCAAAAAACCCCCCAGAGTATCGATTTCCGCGGCTTTAGAAGCACTCGCAATGCATAATTCCGCTTTCTCCCAAAACTGCTCATATGTAGACTTTTTCCTGGTAGTTTTCTGAACACGATACAGAAAACTGCATCCAAATCGGAGCTGTATACAAAAATGTATTTATTCTGGTCGAAATCATACTAGTTTACCTGGGTCTATTTACTTTTTTTTTAATAGTATTTCAGGTAACATAACACACATTTATGCTTTGCCTGCATAAAATTAAACAGTTTGAAGAAGTAAACAATTTTAAGTTGTAAGAAAATTTAGGGCTGCTGAAGCAAGGAATAATAATAGCTTTATTACCATTAAACAACACTACATGCAATAGACAACAGTTACATTGGAATAGAGATATTTACATAACATCGTGACACAATACAAGTTTGTACAAATTACAATTCATGAATTATTCCACACAATAGAAAGCTTTTTGCTTAAGCCATTTTTTGATAACAGTTTTGAAAGTTTTCTCGGGTAAAGTTCTTGCATCAGAAAGCAAGGTCCACTTTTTTCTGCTAGATGAAATTTTGTAGCACTACTATACTTTTATAATTATTTTAAACTTTCTAATCAAGCCCGGTGCACCTTGTATATGCAAATAACTTTCTACTTAATTCAGAAACATGATTTTGGTTTCATTGTGTAAGCTGCGGGATAGTAGTAAAATAACAATTGTTAAACTAGTTACAGGATTACCTGTGCACTGTCTATCCAATCCATATTTATTACAGTTGTGACAGCGGTTTTGGGGTTACCCTATCTTCCGGATACATAAATTACACTGTAGTATAAAACCAGTAGTCAGCTTGCCCTCTCTCGGGCAACATGTGTCTAATGTCTTTGTATTGTGTATTCATGTTGACAAATGTGTTAACAACGATCTCACTAGTGAGGAAAATGGATTTATTTATGTTAAAGTGTAGTTTGTATTACCGGAAGATGGTGTATTCCGAAACCGCGGTGCCACAACTATAATAAATAAGGATTGGACGGACAGTTCACAGGTTAACTTATACACTAAAGCCTCGTTTATCCAAAAATTCGGTTTATCCGGACAAAATTTTGGAAAAATTTTTTTTGTTTAATACAGTAGAGCGTCGATAATCCGAACGTCAATAATCCGAAACGTCAAAAATCCTAACGCGTTCCGAGGCAGCCCCCGCAAAAATTTGTTTTCGCAAATTTCAATTACGTCGTTAAAAATTTCACAAAAATCTTTATCGCAGTTTGAAATTATTATCTTTTTAAACACTTCTTAATATACCTGCTTTCACACGCCCTCGCAGCAGACTGGCTGTCAGTATGTCACGCTAATAATCTGCTTTAGCGCTAGCAATAAACAAACAGCGTGTTTGTCTGAGGGTTGACCGGGGCGGGGCTGGGTGGGGCAACGATCTTGGCTTGTCTATTGTTAGCTGTTATAGTGTTTTAGTACAAAAAGTTATTTAAATTTTCTTTGTGTATAGTCCCTGTTTTTTTTTTCATATAGAAAGTTTATTCATTTCTCTTTCTGTAATCATAACAGTGTGTCGTCCACACAGTAGTGTACTGTAAAGTATTTTTTTTATATTTTTCACTTGTGTTAACTATAATGTACACGTCAACTTTTAACTATGTACTGTACTCTAATTGAGAGTTACAAGTGTAATCATGTTGTCCCAACTGTACTTGCAGGTTCTTCTAAATCATATTATGTAAGTAGTCTTACATACTGTATTGTAATTACATTACTGCTTGAACTGTTTAACCACTTGAATCGATTAAAGGGCATATATTTTAGCCTAAATGGCATTTTCTTGGTTATTTTCAAAAATCCGAAGAAATTGATAATCCGAACCCCTTCGGTCCCAATTAGTTCGGATTTTCGACGCTCTACTGTACTGTTAAATATTTTATTGTACTGTTAAATATTTTATTGTACTGAAATTGAGCTTAACAAAACTCCCTTTGATTTACCGACATAATTATAACGTCTTGTTTTGTACGAAATACAACACAATGCAATAAATATAAACAGTAATAACAACAGCTAAAAATGTAATTCGTTTTGTTCCTTGTGAAGACAAAAACTATAAAACACAGTAATTTGAGCGAAGACTGTACGACAGTGCCGAGCGTAAGGATAAAATTGAGGACGTGACTGTACTGTTGAGCCATGTAATTTTTGCGTGCAATCTAATGTGACAGGTGCCGTTCTAGTTCAGTTAGTCAGTGTAGCCATTACAGTAGCAAAGTTATTCAGCAGTTGTTTGTATCCAGTGTGTTTAAGTTGATTGTTTTGTTTTTTTTAGTCGCATGTTAAGTTTTATTTATTCCAATCAATCTCAATTTTAGTTGTTCAGTTGTTTAAATGTAACACAAAATAAAATATAATTTTATTGTTTCTGTAATTTTCTACCGCAACTTATTTGATTTTTTCTTAAAACTTTAGGCCTAATAATGGTATAAAACACCAAAATCGGTTTATCCGAAAAAGGTCCAGTCCCATAATTTTTTGATAAACGAGGTTTCAGTTTCAGTGTAGCTATTTTAACAATTGTTATGATTTTGTTGTTGATTAATGATTGTAGTGTACTTTTTCTATATATAATGCTGTTACGAGTTACTAGTTTGGTCTGTTATGAAAATCAGACAGTTTGACTGTTATTGCAGGTGAACATGATAAAAACGTTAAACTTAATAGCCTACAAGCATGGGTAGGAACCATAATGGCAGATAATGTCTACTTTTAAAATAAGTTTAATGTATTATTATACTCTATTGCTTTTCTAGTACTCTAGTTTTTGCCTATTTGTCTTGCTCACAAGAGAATGAAGTCACCTCGACTGTAGATGAGCCTATAGTGCCCGCGTGTTTCATGATGGGTGTGAACAGGTGAGATCTGAAATGCGAAGAAAATTCTTAAATACGGTCAAAAGTTAGTAGAAAATATCTAGTACAGTCTAAAAAAAATTCATTGAGTCTTGCCGACCATGGTTTTGCTAGTGACAGCTTTGAAAAGGCAGCTAAACAGAGGCTGAAGGAAATGGATAAATATTATAACAGAGGACAATTACTTGACTAATAAACAAAGGGAAAGGGTGCGGGAGACCTAAGGTCATAGGGCAAACAATGGTTTCAGCGCAGGGTTTGACATAAATTCTAGCTGATCATTTAGTGCAAGGTTGGAGTCTTTACATAATAATCTCTAACATTTCTAATGAATTTAATTTCCTACTTTTTTCATTGACATAGAAAATCTTAAAATTAACATTATTGCAGAAATCTGACACTACAGTCGGGAGCACGAAATAAGGCGGGTGAGAATTTTTGCGCTGTTGCCAGACATGGGACTGGCAAAACGAGGAACAGTCGAGAATCGCATGCTCTGTGCCACGATCTGACAACACCGACTGATTTCGAGTCGGTTTGTTCGGACATAGGAGGAAGATAGTTAAAAGTACACAACTTGAAGGAAGGGGGAAACTGAGTCGTCTTTGAAATCAGACCTGGTTGAATTCGAAGCTACATCTTACTGATCCGTGCGCACTCAACTTCAGTTGCCACCCTTCCATTAAAACTAATGTTTTAGTTTTGGTTGCATAGTCAACTCCGCTTAGCTTCACAACCAGTGTCCACCCAGTCTTATAAACTATCATAATTTTCAAGTATTAACAAAATAACAGTTATAATTTCTCATAAAAAATTTACATTTCTCAAACAAAATATTTAATTTACATACAGTATCTAAATTTAATCTACTAGGCCTATCCATTTCTTTCACCTTGTGGGTTTCCCTCCGCTAATCATCTGTCGCTGCTTACGGGACAACAAAGATTGAGTCAGTTGTTGGTTTTTACACTGACGTTCGTATATTTTGACGGCGTTATTTAGTTCTGTCACTTCTACTTTCGTCTTCACATAGTCTAATACTTCAGGTGCCTGGAACATCAAAGAGACGTTATTAAATGGTGATAATAAATACAAAGTCTGCAATGTACATACTTTGTGTCCATGTGGGGCGAGGAATAGAATACATGAAAAAAGCTAACACCAATAGTTGGGTCTGAACTATGATTTTATGAAGTAGGTTGAACCACAACTAACAGAAATTTGAATTATATATATATATATATATACAGATTTTCCCACAGAGAAACTTTCAGGGCTTGTTCTGCTGGTGAAGCTAACGAACAATGTTCACATAAACACAGGCCTGAAAACGCTTCTTTTATCAGCCATCCGCCATTTTGTGTTTTGTACTAAATAATGTAAATCTCTAGAGCAGCTTAACCCTTTCCACTCGAGTGTCGGGGCAGCCCCATACCCTACTAATCCGCACAAACTCCTATGTCGGGCGAGCCCCGAATTCGCTATGATAACGTTCTTTGATTGCATTTGAACAGACGTAGTTACTTTGATGACCGCTATTGTTGAAGTTTGAGATGTGCTGCTATCTGTGGAATTTTTTTAGGGCCATTTGAGTTCAGTTTCTGTGGTAAATAAATCTTAGAAAATGTAATGTTTGCCGTCTTTGGCCGGTCTGTAAACAGCTGTCTGCTCTCGCCATTGTTTGATTCCTACTTACTAAGCAGCGTTTTAGTGAGCTTACGCGTTGTTTAGTTTTGTTGTACTAGGTTATCGTGTGTAATTTCACAGTTTATTTTTGAATATGGTTCTTTTTATAATAATAATGATTGTTGTGAAATAAAATGAACGAAGTCGACGGCAGTTTGTTACAAAATGACAGTGGCGACGGAACTTTTGTTTCGAACCTGAGTGATTAAAATATTACCAATCAGTTTTGAAAAAAGCTTTTCTTACTAGTTTTGATCTACATAATACTGTTGTTAAGCAATATAATAAATAGTTGAGGCAATTTTGTACAAGTTGGTGTCAAAACTAGGCTAATTGTTTTCATAAAAACTAATTTTTTACAAAAAACTTGTTTTTCAATTATAATTTTTTTATAATTTATTATTGTGTCTAAAACATGTGTAAATGACTTAATTTTGTTTATAATGATATAAACAACAAAATACAAGCAACAAATATAGGTCTTTCCATTGAAAATTTTTCCAAAATTCTTGTTTATTCCGGTTTTTTGTTACAAATTTATATTTTTTCAATAAATAAAAATTAAAAACATATACTTGAAAATAAAAATATATGTTGTTTTACATACCAATCTATACTTTAGTCATAGAAGCTACAAAAAAAATCAGCCTTTTAAAACTGAATACTTTTTTTTGGAGTAAACATGTTACAGTGCACTATTCGCTCAAAATTAATCTGACCTGATAGCAACACTAGGTCCCCAGTAATTCGAGTGGAAAGGGTTAACTGATTGAGTTGAAATTTTGCACTTTACTCATCAATGTAAAGGCCTAGTTTGAAAAAAATAATCAACATTTTTAAATAATCCGTTTCAAAATGACGGTCTTTTGAACATTTTAAATAGGAATATCTCAAAAACCTTTAGTTTTTATTATAAATGTCAAGAGAACATTTGTGTAGCCTGTTTAATAACCTGTCAAAAGGTATAACTGGCAAAACTATTGAATAAAGGCTAACAGTAAAACAACAGCGTCCAACCTAATTAATTGGTCTTGCATATTAATTATCGCCTACACTTTGATCTTAGGGATGTTGAAC
>JAGFPH010002614.1:48881-73627 GCA_018207615.1 Philaenus spumarius | reverse complement strand
TAGTAACTACTTATCACAAATTTTCTGACATTACGTTTCAACTTTAATAATTGTTTAAAATCTGAATAAAATGAAACTCAATGTCTAAACTGGTTTCAGAGAGTTAATTGACCGAGCGTAAGCGAGGTCTCCGTTTTAACTCGACCGTTCGGCATTTCGTCTGTGTGTCTGTCTCACGATTACGGCCAAACGCCTTGACCGATTTTGATGATTTTTTGCATGAATGTTCCTTATTCCTAGGCCGAGCCATGTATATATACGGGTTTTTTCCATTTTTCATTTTAACCCCTTAAATTAAATAAAAATGGCGGCCTGACCGTTTATCTCAGTGTAAGCTTTTTTCCAAAGCCAGTTTGTGGCTTAACCGTAAGTCGAATTTAAAAACTAAACAAAATTGTATTCTTGATTTTTTTCCGTATCTCTAACGGTGAGCTCACAAAATGGCCGTAAACTTCGAATTTGTTAAAAATCGTCCAAGTTTTTGTATTTCAACCATGTTTTTATACGTTTACTCTAAACCAATTCAAAAGTGTTCCATAGCTTTTTTGTAGATAAAGGTTTAAAGAATTTGTATATGCCAGTAAAAAAAAATTATTGAAGTAAAATTAAGAAAGTTATTAGCTCAAGAAACAATCATGTTCAGTAACGAAAGGAAAATGTTTAACTTTAGGCCTACATAAAAAGTAGTAAAAATTATTGTAATTTTTTTCATAAATGTAAAAAAGTTTCGTAATTTAGTTCTAAATAGAATTGTATACAAATATTTATCAATTTCAAATTTCTTATTTTGAAAACACCAGTTTTTATGTTCCTACTACAAGACTGCTAACAAAACTAGGCCTGTTTTAAATAGTAATTTAGGAATATATCATTTGCCCAAAAATGACATATTATTATAAGAAAGTGTAGAGGATAAATCAAAGAATTTAACTGTATACCTGTAAATTATCATTGTAAATTTCATAAAAGTATTTGACTTAGCTTTACTTGAATTACAAAATGAGATGAAACCTCGCGGCGATGAAGGACATACAGTACAAAAAATGACCGTTTGACACCGTGGGAAATGTTGGTACATGGGTTGAAATCACTATCACGACGTTTTAACATCGTTTGTTTTCATTATTTCTAATATTGGAATATGATATGGAACTTAAGTTAACTTATGATACATTGTTAAGTTTGAGTTATTTAAGTAATATGTAAATATTTAATTGTATGTTGTCCCTCTATAACGCGATATTTTTAGCTATCTTACGCATTATTAACCTAAATAAAACACAATGCCCCCTAAAAGAAAATCTTTAGCAGTTAAAGCTCAAGAAAAGAAAAAAAACGAGAACTAGAAATCCCGGAATCGCGGGGACTGTAAATAATGTTTCACTGGCTAAACCTTGTGCTTACTTCCTTACTGGCACACTATTTTTAACCTAAGCTCAAAAGCACATTTGTTATTTCAACGAGCGAGGTCTACTGTTCACAGAACTACTAGTATGGACATTAATTTCTAATTAAGCAGTATAAAATAATATACAGTAGAGCCCTGCTATTCTGAACTAATCGGGACCGAGCACTGTTCGGTTTAGCGGGAATTTGGAATAGGTGGATTTCATGAATAATATCAATGTATTGACTTGTTAAGGCGTAAATTAAGTGCACGGACATCTGCTAGAGTCATTTCATTAATCGGCTCAGAGGAAAGCGAGGAGGAGATGAACGCTCAAACTGAACTCATATCACACGTAGGCGTGGCAAATGCTCTTGACCTCACTCTATTAGTAATAGTGTAGGTTTACATAATCAGGGGTTATTTCCTTCTGTTGCTTTACGATTCCGTTTTCTTTTAAGAATGGAAGGAAAGGGGTAGGTTGTTCAAACTGTCCGTTTTTTCATCCCGCAGTCTGTCCGTTAATATCGCGTTATCTTGAAAAAAGATCGAGAAAACAAATTCCTTCGAGATATCGAAAACGAAGGAGAAAAGCGGATGAACGCAACTGGCAGGTGGCAACAACACTACTGGTGCCTAGCTGTTGTATCTAATCCTTCCTTCTTTCGGACGGACCCGGTATCAGTTTCAAGGGCCGTAGCGTGACATGTAAGCTACTTATGGACCCGCCGTGTTCCGGACTAGAAAAACGGCAGCTATTATAAATAACAGCATCATGGACCACAAACCCTCCACACTACATATTTTACATACATATACTTAGATTTGATTTATTTTTTATTTATGTACAAAATACAGTCTTTGATTTTTCATTATTTGTTCTTGTCTTTGGTGCTCTTTTTTGTCGTCTATATATAAACTTCAAACATTGAAAGGCATTCGCCTGGCTTTTGCATGAGCTAATGTTTTAAAATTTCCCTAAAGTCTAAATTTTTGGCAGTGTCATTTTCTATTGCTAGAATGTCGAGAGAGTTCATCTTTTCCTGTGCCATTGTAGAACGCAAATAAGTTTTTATAAGCTTCGTTCGGCACTAGCAACTGTCACTGGTATTTGTTACACTCTTAATGCGACCCAAAAATCTGTAAACAAATCTTTACTGTTTGTGTTTTTGATCATACACAAGACTACTTTTGGTGTGACTTTGTTCTTTCCATGATCCAAAATCGAACTTGCATGTAAATGTTCATGTGTATCAATGCCATTGATATCAGACACTTTGGTTGTTTTGTCAGACATTTTGGTTGTTTTGTCAGACACTTAGGTTGTTTTGTCAGTTAAATGTCTTTCAAGGTCCAAACAACTTTGTTTTAGATTTTCTTTTCCTGGAAGTTGAGCAACATTACCCAAAAATCACCACACTTGTCGGTGTTTTTTCAACGCAGTTGACCTCTTCTTAAGTGAGTTCAAAACGTTATCCACTAATGGATAAAAAACTTCTCTCATAAAAGTTCCTTCAGGTGATCCTTTTCTCGGGAATAACAGGTTCGATACCAAATGCAGTAGCTATTTCTTTCTGTTTACATCGATCTTTGCATATAAGAATCAGTTGTCAATAATATCTTGACAATGATAGTGTTTCGACAATGTCGAAAATATGTTATTTACAAGAAACACACCTACAAAAACTCGGTACCGATCTCGTCACTACTCATGTTTATTTTATAAGTAAACGATCGCGTGAATTGTTTAGCTGTCGAGTGCTCGTCGTGTATTAAATCAGTATAGTGTAGAGGGAAGCGGGAGTACGCACTTCGTGTATTCTCGATTCGCGTCAGATAAACTTGGTCATGTCGGCCGGGCATTGAAGAAGATACTCGGCTGATATGAATTTACTTTTCCGGAGAGTTTTGAGAAAGTAGAGGGGGTCCTACGAAGGGTCGTTTCTGGAGAGAATTCTCTCTTAAAATAACATAGTTTCGGCGTTGGCATGAAGAAAATATTTTTTTTACCCACGCCAGCCCCCCCCCCCCCCTATTGCGGCACCCAAGGCGATTGCCTCGGTCGCCCCACCCACGCGACGGCCCTGTCCGTTTCACCGGAAGCTTGTTGCCATAGCATCCTTCCCGCAAAACGGGTGGAAAACGTAAAGGAAAAAACCAGCTTTCATTCCAATTTGATTTCAGGCGTTTTCATTAAGGCTTTATGTTTGTCTCTAACTTATTTGTATAACAATAAATGTACGTTTTTCACGAACGTCTTTTTTATTTCTCCTGTTTTTATGTTTAAAAAAATCGGTTTTTTTCCTGAACTCTGTTCGGAAAAGGCGGATTTTCAGAATAGCAAGACGCTACTGTACATAACAAAGTAGTAAATGAGAGCGATTGTTTCTATGGATAGACTCACTTTTTATGGAGTTTGCCGTTGCTGTGTACTTTTGTAATTGTCCTGTGAAGAGCAAGATGAAAAGGTAATGATTACTCTGTACAAATGGCATGTTTGTACATTTTTTTCATACATTTAAGTGATTTCCTCGTACAACGTCTTTCCAAATATTTGTTTGTGAACACAATGCTTAATTAATTTTTTAAGTAAATTTTTCCTTATTGAAACCAAGCCTCGGAATAAAAATGTCTGTCAAAAACACAGCTAGACACTTTTACTCCTCCACACACCTTGCTCCTCCAGTTTCAAGTGCCTACAAGCCTCACTTCACAATTTCTGATTCTAAACTATTGTATTACCTGCCAAGTGCTTTGTAGCATATAAAACTTTTGTCTTCTCCTCAAATACTTCGCTCAGTTCTTTGTTTTCTATTTTCAATTTCTCAATATCTATTGGGTGCAGCCGTTCCATCATTTCCAACTTCTGTTGCTGTTGCGACTTTAAGCACCGGTATTCTCGCCGCAGAGCTGTTGTTTTTAATTTCATTTTTCTCATCTCCTGGTCCATCTTCTTTAAACTCTGTTCGATGTGTCTGAAACGGGAAAGATTTCAAGATTTTGATAATCCAAACTATTTTATAAACGACAGGCCCAATGTGATTACCCTGAGCCAATGAATACTTAACATTGTAAGAAGCGAAACCTTATGCACTAAAAGGGAACACTAGTTGGTAGTTTACCGAGATTTCATCCGAGCGCCACCAGTCTTTTTGCAGGCTGCCGATCAACGAATATATCTGTCTCTCTCGCCAACAAACAAAAAACTTTCTCTTTCATCCCCAACCAGCCAACCCCAACGTTCCAAAGTCCAAGTTGGGGAGAAATGTACAGTCCGAGTATGGGGAAAAAGTACAGTCCACCGTGTTGACACTAGCAAAACCTGTTGGATTTTCGGTGAAGTAGGCTTTCTTGGTGACTCAAAAGCGTCGCCCTAAAAAGCACTACAGTATCGCTTCTTATAAGTGTTAAGTATTCATTGCCTGGGCACAGGATTTTCCTGATAACCTGTAAAACCTGAAGGTGCATCCACATAATATTTTAATTGTTCATAAGAATTTTCTCCCGGTTTTAGATCATAAAATTTAAGGACAGCTTTCTGAGGAATAAGGCTCTGTAGTTTTCAGAACACCTATTAATTTTCTAAAGCTGGATAAAAACTAAAACAATTTTTTTAAATGCTCTCCAAGTAACATCTGATATATAGTCAGTAACAGTATTTTTAACTGCACATATAATACCAGCTGCCCGATGCGGCTTTGCATGGATAGACAAATCAAAGTTAAATGTATATTAACAAAAAATATATATAAATAAATATATTACACTATGTATATCTTATGGGGATATTTAGTAACTTTGAACCCCTAACCCCCCTAAAACTTTGAATTTTTTGAAAACCTTTCTTAGCGAGCACCTAGGGCCCTAGAGGAAGCTACTTACCAAATTTCATTCCATTCCGTTTGGTGATTTTTGAGATTTCGTGATGAGTCAGTGAGTGGTAATTGGATTATATATATATTTATATTCATATTAGGACCTTGACCTTTGCTCAGCCGGCCCAGTGATGGAACCTAGCTGGAGAACAGTTTAATCCTGGCTACCCTGGCTTATCTCCCCATTTGACCGATTTCGCAACAACAAAAATCATTACAATTGTTAATTTAGAGCAACCGGATATGCCTATAAATAACAGTTACTGTCACTTACCGTCAGCAATATTTTTTTACGCATTTTGTACATTAATTGTCTGCATGTCTCTGAGGTTTGGAGGCCTGCTGCTGCATGTCAACTCAAGAATTTGGAGGTCATTCAGAACAGGTCTATGAGAATGTGTCTGGGTTGTCCTAAAACAACTAGTGTACAGTCGATGGCAATTGGACCATTAAAACTATACATCAAAGTACTTTCTTGGCAAAACATCTCAAAATCCAGGCTGTCTTCTACATCGTCTCGAAAAAACAATTTGGTTCGTAACTCCTTCAATATCATAACAAACATGGAACTCCACTCTATATAAAGTGCACAACATTGAACTAACCATCCCTGAAAAGATGAAGAAATTCCAGAGTTGTTCCTCATGCAGACAACCTTGGATTATATCAGCTCGCGATATTATGGACTGCACTGGATTTTCTCAGATGGATCAGTCGAAAGTAGTCGAGGGAAGGCTGGAGTTGGCTTCTATGATCAAACAACTGACACAGATTTGTACTGCCATCAGGATGCTGGCTGAACTACTTGCAATAAATGGTGGACTTGCTTACATTCACACCATTCCCGTAAGAATTATCTGCATTTTTCTCAACTCAAGTTCAACCTTACAAATGATACAAAGACAGCAACAAAATTCCACTATTGGATCGAGGGATTCATAAGATGTTAAGACAATTAACTGAAAAAATATCACTTTCCAGTGAATATTGCGGTGTTCCTGGCAACAAAAGAACTGACATCCCTGGTCTGCGAGAAATTAGAAGGAAATCTGTAAGCATTGGATAGAACAGTGGAAGGAAAGTATATTAGGAAGCTTCCTGTATAAGATTCAGAGGAAGCCTTCCGAAACATCACTATACCGAGATGTTGCACGTTCAAATGCAAAGTTCGCTACTCGTATGAAAAGTTGTCACATTGTTGGCCAGGCCTAACTTAATATAGTATAAATAAGTTAAATAGTATAAATAATCGGCTGCGACAGATTTGCGAGTTTGAACAGATTTTGACAGACAGAAGATGTTGGAAGTTAGCAGATGAGGTTTATAGGAGATATCAAGCCATCGGAGCGAGTGCTCTGTAAGCTCGTGTTAAGAAGAAAGAACCATCATTGGATGCTAAAAACACTTAAATAAAAAGTTCACATAAATACAAAACAACAAATAACACTCGTGCACAATTAACAGCATTTACAGTTTACATGACATGTCTCAACTCCCTAGCCACACGGTATACTGTGTTACCAGCTTGTTTTTTATTTAAGAGTTTTTATCACCTTATGATGGACGATTAATGTCTGAAACACGTATCGTGTAATGGTTTGAATTTAATTTGAAGGACACTTCAAAAAGGATTGCTGGAGGTAAGTGAAAGTAACAAGCAGTTAAAAAAATCACCGCTATATTTTAACAACTTAATTCTGTGTACAAAGGTTCAAAATAAGTTTATGTATTATTGCTATAGTAATTGATATGTTATTTTGAAACTGAATTGTTATCTAAACTTAGTACTTTATTCTATACAGGGTGGATAAAAAGTCAGAAAACAGTTGGATTTCTCGGCTTCTGACAAAGATAGAAAAATGTTTCCCCTCTCATTTTAAAGAAATGTCCGTCATGGTGATTTTAAAAAACATCAGCCAGTTTTAAAATATGACAGTCAACTTTAAAATAGTTAATGGAAACCCAAATTTAGTATTGTGTTTCACTATGGTTTGTATACATAATTTCAAGGCTTTTTATTATTTAATAAACCCAACTGTTTCGAGTAAATTGGGTTTGAAATTTGTATTTTTAGAGATTCAAAAGGCTTTAGCTTCTTGGGGGTAGGAGATAAAACAATAACGCCCTTTTTAAAGATACTTGAAATGGCGTATCTAGTCACAAACAATTCCGTTTTAATATTTGAGTTTTTCTCCGATTATCTGAAACCGGCCGTAACAGTATATTTCACCACTAGTACCTAAAGTGGATGTTTTTGGTGTGAGATCATGGTTTTATGTGCTATTTTATCACAATTTTAAAACCAAAAAGTTATACAAAATAGAGATTCCTTTAAAATGAGAGGTCAACATTTTTTCATAGGTCACTACTCCCTGGTCCCAATTTTCCCTCCATGTCCCTGTTTAACCCTTACAGGAGTGCGTCCATTCCAGAACGGCCCCAAGTACTAGTCTTTAAGGAGTAGGCGAAAAATACATAAAACTGTTGCATAAAAAGAATAAGAAAAAAATACTTCAAAAGTTACAATATGACTTGGTTTTACTTTATTACAGCATTACAATAGAAAACGTTGAGGAAAATATCAACACTTTAACAATTATGCTTGAATATTAAAAGACTTTCTTGGAATGGTAAGTTTTGAATCATGGAAAAATACTAAGGTCTACATTAAAATCAACAAACTCAATGTCCAAATACCAGCTGCATGCGACAACGCAAGTAACTGTAACTGCGGTGACTGGCAGCAGGAAAGCTGGTCCATTGGCCAGAAAATAAAAGCTTCACCTTAAGACAGTAACCTTTTATACATTGTTTGTTCTTTGTGTCTTCAATAACTACCTAAAATAGAATAAAATCTGTGGAAATATTATCTGTACTAAACTTTCCAGAACCGCCTTACTTTTTTTTTTCTTTTTTTTTTGGTTTAACGTCCTGCTGTTTTGCACTTAAGGCTAATGAAGACGGGACCTACAGTTTTACGTGGAATCCGAACCACAGCCAGTGATGTCTGTTAAGAAACCATTTAGAAAATTATTCGGGGTCAATGGGAATTGAACCCGGAACTCTTCCATTGATGGTTGCCATGACGATTGATAAAGCTTTGACGCCTTAACAATCACGGCCATCGTGGCTCCTAAGAACGGCCTTACTCCTTTGAGGATGAATTATCGAAGCCTTTTCAGAACAGCCTTACCCCTACTCCAGAACTTAAGCATACTCTTGAAAGGGTTAAAGAGGTTTTGGGGGCCTCCAACAAAAAAATAATAAATCGTACTTTATATACTTATCCGCAGGTATATTGCCAGTCGATGGATCCGTATAAGCTGTAACAAACATATCCAACTGTCTTCGTGATTCCATTACTTCTGCTAAATGCATCTTGGCACAATCACTCTCGGCTTGTAGGTTGAACTTGGAAGCATTATACTCTTCTTTAAGAGCCTCCAGATCTAGTCGTCTGTCTTCTATCTCACGGTCGATCACTTCAATCATGTAGATTTTGTTTAACCTGAAATAACACAAAGTGTATTGCACGACTTATGCAAATTATACAGGGTGGTTTTTTGAAAGCTTACCAACTCTATTATTTAAAAAACAGACGGGGACCGTCAGGGGGAACTTAGAAAACCTACTTACAAAACCCCCGTACTCAATCTCAAAAATGTGTTACAGACACATATGGATTTTGATATGTGTCAGTAATTATTTCAGAAAAATCAGGGAAGCAGTTTTTGCAATAAATTGTAATAAACAACTTTTTCTATTCATAATATATGCTTAGTGTAGAATTATGAAGCACTTTGTAAATAAATTCAATAATTAAGTATTTGAGCGGCTGTTTTTATTATACATTTTAAGTTACATCCACTTCCCCCCGCATCAAATAGACACAGGCAAATTATATTCAATAATAACATGAAGCAAGCAGATTCAATAACAAGTGACATATAATATACTAGGGGAAATCCCTGCGTGCTCCGCACGCCAACCCCGTTGGAACCTTCTATACACATAATCATGTTGTTTTCTTTATAATAAAGGTGTAGGATTAATAATAAGTTAACCCCAAAGCTAAAGTAGTAAATAATGTTAAATGTTCAAATCAAACTATTTCGTACATTTTATAACAGCAGTTATACGGTTAAAATAACCAGCAAGGCTCAGGTATTCACTTTAATAGAAACCTAACCTAAATGTTAGAAATACAATAATTGCTTCAAGGTTTGAAATCAGCTGTCAATGGAAATATTGGAGCAAACAGCTGTTTTATCTGTTATTATATTCAATTGGTTGCTATGGTAATAAATGTAAATACATGTGTTGGTTCCTCAGTCTGAATAACCTAAGATTTTTTTCCGACTAAATTTACAAATATTGAAATAAAAAATGGTTTTTATCAGAATGAATTATAGCCTATGTTACTCAGGGATAGTGTAGCTTTTTATTAGCAAAACTATTTTTTCAATCAGTTCAGTAGTTCCAGAGATTACCCCATACATACAAACAAATTTTACCTCTTTATAATATTAGTATAGACTAAGGGTTTCTTTTCCGGATACTTACTCAACACCACCTCTATCAATATTTAATCCAGAAAAAACTGTAATTTTTGAGCAAATTGTTTTAGGACTAGATTGTGAATATTTTGTCTCTCTCCTTTTGGATACCACACTTGAGGGTGAATCAATCGAACTTCTTGTCAAACTCATACTTGATCCCATAGCTTGAAGATGCTTTTTTTCAATGTTTTCAACAAAATTGTTCATTCCTGAAATCATAATCAAAGACAGAAACTGCTCATACTATTTTATCACTCTCTTTATTTAATCTGACTGCTAGCCTACTGGCCTTGTTTTTATGTGTTTCAAAATATTTCTTGTTTTTATGTACCTATATGAATTATTAATAAAACATACTTAAGACTTTATAACAACATGTAAAATTCCTTCAACAATATCAACCCAGGTTTCCACCAAATGGACAATTTTAAAAACAGTTCTGTTTTCAACAAACAAAACAAAAACTTGTTTTCTTTTGATCTACTGCACCAACTCAAGATGGGAAAGTCTTTTGTTTACTAAAACACTGTTTTCAAACAAAAATGTTTTTAAAAACTGTTCAGTTTTTACAAGACATTGGTTGTTTTTGTTTCTTGTTTTGCCTGTTTGGTGGAAACCCGGCATCATATAGTAAAACCTTAATTGATTAAAAGAATATCAATCTGTACGGTACCTAATCAGAATGAAAGGAGAGGGAAATTTGATAGGTAAAAACTAAATATCAATAAAGTAATACAAAAATTAAACCGTACTAAAATTATAATTTATTACAGTACCTTCAAGGCTTTTAGGGTCATTCTTTTTCAAAAAAACTTCAAAAAAGTTTTTCTGCAACTTCATTTTGTGGATATCGGTTTTCATCTTTTCAATCTCCAACTCCAATTCTTCTTTTGAAAACTCTGCAATTCCAGAAATATATATAGGCTTAGTGTAATCTATGAAATTATGATTTATGATAATAATATTGTGTTAAAACACTCCAGTGGTGAACCAGCTAGGCTAAGTGGATTATATCATTTTAAAAAACCAATGGAATCACTATTTTTCAAACTCTTAAATTGCAAAAGAAAAATTATTTTAGTTTTATTGTAGGTACTGTATAGTTATAGGCCTAGTTGGTAGACACATATGTTATTTCCAAGAATAATAAAAGAACACACAGTTAATTCACTAAAAATGTTTACTAGTTAAATGAATTTTAACATCAGTCATATCCTTCAGTGACAATTTGTAACTTTTATTTGTTAGTTTTTTAGTTTTGTGTTAGTGTCACTGAAGACGACCACTTTGTCATTGAAACACATTCCACACAAATATTGTTTATATACATAAAACACAAAATGCCAGTGTGACAAAACTATGATTGTCAGAAAGATGTATGCAAACAAGTTCCTAGCAAAACAAAGAGCATCATAGAAAAAACATAATTTTACTGTTGTAGGTTAGGTTTAGTACCTTTAGATCCTAACTTTTAAAATGCAATTTGTGTTTAATTAATTTTCTTTCTAAATATTTATAAATTAATGAGGAACTGAAATGTTATAAAGTGTGATAGTGAAATTAAATTACTCAATGTTAAAAACAAAAATTATTCTTTGTTATCCATGTAATCTAATCATTATACTTCTCCATTCATACCTTCTACTCCTTTATTTTCAGATAATTTTAACTCTCTTTCATTATCGTTTGCATCGTCAAACTGTTGGGAAGGTCGATAAATAAAACTCATTTTTAAATTGGAAAAATAAAAACACTAAAAGTTTAAAATACAAAATACCTAACTCAAGTGATGTTAACTGTTAAGAAAAGCTGTACAGCTGTAAGATTTTTAAAATTACTCATATTTGAAACGCCATAATATAATTGTTGCCATAGCAACAAAGAACTAGGAAGTGGAGTGGTTAGTGTTTACCATATTATGACAGGATTAGGAAATAGGAATACGGTAATTGAAATATATTGAATAGCTGTTAAATTAGTATTACTACGATTAAAACTACTGTATTACTGTTAAAAATAGATCGAATTATTTATTTATAAAGTAGCTGTACAAACATTACATTTATTCTGCTGGATAAATGTATTAAACCCGCTTTTGCTTTAAACCTTACAAAAATAACTGCACTGCAGAAAGAATCCAACTGGTATTGGGAACGTTTCAAACAATACCTGAATAAATCCAGTTGGTAATACTGCTGCTTGGCCTTTTGTTTATGATTGTTTCGTGTCAAAGTCATGTTTCATGTTTGTAAATAACTTGGTTTTCTAGTATAACTTAATTAAGTTAGAAATGAATGACATGTTTCTTGTTTTGTTAATAATAATAAAGTTTACAAATGTAGTATTACAGAAAAATGGCTAAGTGTGGATATTCATACAAGTGTATTGTTCCTAAACGTAAATTTACTAATGCAAGGTTATGAGGTTATGTTGCTGGTAGAAAAACAATGCTCACACTATTAAGTGAAGTGCATTTTTGGAGCCTTAAGGATGGTACAGGTATTCGAGACACAGATTTTGGAGCTTTCCGGTAAGTTCTGAAAACCATGTAAAAAATTAGGCTAATTTACTTTTTTGTTAGGCTACTTTGCTAAACTTATGTTTCAGAATTAAGAACGAACTTACTAGAACTTTCAGATTAAATTTTTTTAAATTTCATAGAGAAAATATCTAAAAAGATTACAATAAAATTGCCTAACAGCATAGAAATTGTGTAAATAAACTAGTCCTTCGATCGATTAAACAGATAAATAGCCTACAAAATATTACAAGTGTGTGCGAGATGTATTGTTTAGCTTAAAGAACAGATAGATAGATAGATAGATAGATAGATATTTTTATTTTCCATGTGTAACATGCATACATAACTTTATAACATTGTATTTACAAAAAACAAAACAACAAACTAATTATAATTCTTCTACATAACTTAACACATGGAAAATTAGGTAATCCTTAGGATAAGCCTGCTTAGGATTTACCATTATTTTTTTTTTATCACTTGAGTTAATGAAGAAAATAAAATGAGTTATCAAGAAAAAAATGAAAGAATAAAATCTTTCTGAGGTGCCCTTTACACTTAGTACTTAAAAAGTAATTATTTTGATTTTTAAATACAAATTTTAATTTTAATTCTAAAGGGTGTAATCAATAATAACAAAAATACAAATAATAATAAGCCTCCTTGCTAAAAACAATATTAATATATAAAGCTAAACTTAATCAATCCTATGACATACTTATAATTCTATTTACAATCATCTTAAACAAAACACGTAATTTCCATACAAACAATATAACAGCAACATTTATTTTAAAATATACTCAATATCATTTATCCTAAACAGCCATTCTCTTACTGATTTTGAAAAATTAACAAATGTACTGCACAACTGGATCTCCTTTGGTAAAATATTGAACAATTTAGCCCCTCTAAATAGAAAACAAATTTTGAATGCAGTTAGTTTTGTTTTAGGTAAAATATTAACAATCTTACGTTTAGAATATCTTTGGGGTTTGTAATCATTATTTATTTCACCACTTGCTTTAAAGAAATCCGAAAGTACCTTGTACACATACAAGTATCTAAGTGGAAGTATACCAAATGATCCGAAAAGTGGTAGCGAATGCTCCATTTTATTTTTAAATGCCATTACTCTTATAATATGTTTTTGACATTTCACTAGAGGTTTGATAACCGCCTCATAGGTACCTCCCCAGCATAACAGGCCATACTGAATACGAGACTGAACAAGTGCAAAATAAATTTGAATTAGCAATTCAGTTGGGCACATTGATCGGAGAAAGTAAAATTTTCTAATAATTGAGTGCATTGTTCTTTGCAAGTTATCAATGTGACTCCTCCAAGTCAAATTTTGATCTACTACAATTCCTAAATATTTTACTTCATTTATATTTTTAATTACTGGACATGGACATCTATTTATATTATTAGCTTCCAGGCATGACAAATGGTGATACGCTAAGCTTTGCAGTAATTGATCTTTTCTTTTAAATGAAAAAATAACAAAATTAGATTTCTCTTCACTTAGAACCATATAATTTTTCGAGAACCACAACCTTAAATATTTAAGGTCATTTTTTATTAATGATAATAATTCGGCATTATCTTTTCCTCTGTACAAGAATGCAGTATCATCCGCAAAAGCTGTTATTTCCCCATTGAATTTACTTTTACACAAGTCATTTATATATATAATAAAAAGGACAGCACCAAGCACAGACCCTTGAGGTACTCCACATTTTAGTTCTTTGGTACTTCCCAATACACCATCCAATCTGGTCCTCTGAGACCTACCACTAAGGTAGCTCACAAACCATTGATGAGGCAAACCTCTTACTCCTGCAGACCACAATCTTTCCAAAAGGACATCATGATCTACAGTGTCAAACGCTTTTTTGATGTCTATAAAAAGACCGGCAGTCTTAAGTCCATCATTCAAGGATTCGTAAACATCAGTTACAAATTTACTTAAAGCTTTTTCCGAGCTTAGCCCCTCCCTAAACCCGAATTGCCTATTACTAAAGAATTTGTTCTTCTCTAAATATTTCACTATAGACTTTTTCATCAATTTTTCAATAATCTTTGCAAAAACGGACAGCAAAGCTATTGGTCTATAATTACCACAATCATATTTATCACCTTTTTTATACAATGGTATTATAACTGCTTCTTTCAATTGGTCTGGGAATACACCATTACTGAAACTTAAATTACATAAATATGTTAACACTGTAAGAATTTTAAATTTTATATGTTTAATTAATATTGCATTAATTCCATCTAAACCTGGTGTTCTTTTTGGCTTTAAAGATTCAATAACATTCAAAACGTCTTGCTCAGTAATATATGGCATAAAAAAGGATTTAATTGGAGGTTGGATATTCCCACTAAAATGCTCCCTATATAATTCATTGTCTGCCCCAGAAACTATATCTATGTCAGCTCTCAGTATGTTAGGAATATTACAAAAATAGGAATTAAGTTCATTTGCAATATGTTCTGGCTTACTTAATACAATACCATTTCCATCCCTTATTCCCTCTAACCTAATCGGATTATGACCCCTACCAAGTAAATTATTTACCACCCTCCACTGACCTCTTATATCTCCCTTCTTATTCTCAAGATTCGTTAAATAAAACTGTTCTTTTCTATGCTTTATATCTAAATTAAGTCTACTACTGTACCTATGTACATATTTTTCAAGCTTATTGTTATAAGGTTGACACTTTAATTTTTTAAACAAGTCATTTCTTTTCTTTACTTTCTTACTTAAAGTTAATGTCATCCATGGTTTAATAGGATATATAGACTTATTCACATTCTGGGATTTTTTTGACTGTTCCACACATTCATTCAAGTATTTTAAAAATTTGTCAAATGCAAGATTTACTGAATTTGCTTCGTACACTTCATCCCACCTTATTTTATTTAAATGAACATCTAGCCAATCATAATTTATCAGAGTGATTATTTTATTCTTGCTTTTAACATGGTCTGCTTCTTTTTTTAAAATTTTTTTCAAACTTAAACAAATCAAACTATGATCAGTTATAGCCAAGTGCCATACGCTTGCATCACTAATTAGGTTATTTGTTGTTCTAGAGAATGCATGATCAATGCAAGAGCGCGAGTTCCCTTTTATTCTTGTAGGCTCTTCAATCAAGGGCTTCAGCCCATTAGAAGCCATTTCAAAAAGATATTCCCTAGTTATATGTGATTTATTCAATAAGTCAATATTCATGTCTCCTAATAATACAACTAGATTACTATGTTTTATAAACCTCAATTTATCTTTAAATTCAGATAAGAAGTTATTTACATTTGATTTACAATGCCTGTACACGGCCAGAACCACAAACTCAATATTTGTAGTCTTGCACTCTATTTGTATACAATCAGCTGATGACAAAGTCCAAGAAGTAGCATTGCATAAAAACATATCCTGAACAAATACAGCTACTCCCCAGGCCCTACCTCCGCTATCACTATTTGTAAACATATAATAACCATCAATATTGTACATACTGCTTTGACTATCATCAATCCATATTTCTGTTAACACAATTACATTTGGCAGTTTACTTAAAGAGTTCAAATACAATAGAAACAAATCAAAATTACGTCTAATACTTCTTATGTTTTGGCAAACAAAACCAATGTCATCATTGCCAAGCGACTTAAACCAGTAATTCAAGTCCATACTATTCATTTACTATATTATAATAATCTAAAAGAAACAAAAATAAACAAAACTTTTTTTTTTTTTTTTTACTAGCAAGTAGTCAAAAACTATAGCCTAACTAATTTATTTTGGCAAATCATCCCTCTTACTAACAACAATCACTGGCTCACCATCTGTCCTCCTCATGAATATCCTGCCACCTCTCAGCCATAAGTATTTATAGCCTTTTTCAATCTTCACCGTTCTCGCTATAGAAAACAATCTGCGCCTTCCCTGGCATAAACTTTCGTTTATGTATATAGGTGTATCCATGGACTGCCCAAGATGTCTTGTGGAAAAGTCTCCTTTAACTCTGCGTCTTTGTAACAGTTCTTCAGCATCACTCCTGCGGACAAACTTAACAATGATGCCACGAGGTCCCTCTCTTCCTTGATTCCTTCCCAAACGATGACAGGCATCAATCATCGAATCTTCAATTGGATATTCCAAAGCTTTTCCAACTTCCTTAATAACCTGTATAATATTTTCATGTGGGTCTTCTGGCACTCCTTGTAGCTCCACTGTATTTCTTCTGGAATACTGTTCTATGTCTTCCAATCTGGTTTCTAATAGACATACTTGATTTTTGAGAAATACATTTTCCTCTTTAACTTCTGCCATACAACCAATGTATTCATTCATTCTTCTATTACTCTCATTCATAGATGATTGTAACTCAGCAATTTCAGAGTGACACTGTTCCAGGGATTTTCCTAAGTTGTTTTCCACTCTTTTAAAATCGCCTCTTAACTCTGTCATTAACATTAGAATATCATCCAGAGTAACATCTTTATTTCCAACAACACCCTCTATTACCATACTTTTCCTCCTTTCTTCTGCGCAAGGAGCACATCTCCATACTTGTTCCTTCAGTGTCATGTCTTCCAGCTCCTCTTTACTCATTTTTACACATCCAGAATGAAAGAATAATTTACAATCAACACATTGCACTTTTGAAGCTTTAGTCGAAAATTGTTTCAAGCAAACTTTACAGGTAGACATTATTACTTCACTATCAATACCAAAGATTTGCAGACAACCACAATCTATATTTACACAAGAATGTTTCAACAAACACCCAACACTGTAAACTAAATACGCTCTATGATCACTATTTTGCACGATACTTCATGAAAACAGATAACTCAGATTCAACTATGATAAGGCACCCCAAACATACAACCTCTCTCTTCAAACTCTGAACCATTACTGGAATATACATTGTAATGTGTCAGTTTTGGATATCTTTTAGAAAATGTTTGTTATGAAATGTATGAGAAATTTTAAATATTTTAACTTAATCTCAACGTGTTGATTTTCAGTTATCATGAGAAGAAAACTGCATCTGATTCATTATTTACAGTTGGTAAGAAAACATATGTTGAGAAAAGGGGGATGATTTGGACCCCGAGTAAAAAGAGGCCAAACAAGCTAAGAGATTCTTTGAAGGAACTAGAGGTAATACAACATTTTAGTTTTTGAGATTAATGTTTCTTATCTGAATTTATTAGAATAGTCCTACTTTCTTATAAAATACAATATAGGCTTATTACAAAATAAATTTAAAATAACTGTGATAAATTTTATGGGTTTAGGATCACCTAGATAGTCTCAGAGTAGTATATCACCAATGGCGAGATAGCAGTATGGTACAAGTTATGTTCAGTTCAGGTATGATCGTCAACATCACTGTCAACGTGGCAACGGGAGATGTTGCTGAGATTTCATATGACAAGTTTATGGTCGGCAAGCTCTTATCTGATTATGTTGCTGATGGTGGGTAATTTTGTCATTTTTTACTTGCTTTTAATTTTAGTAGGCCTACACAATAAATGTTGAATTTTATCAAGCGACACAAAACAGTAAGACTTAGTCTACACATTATTAATCTGAGCACTGGTGTGGCCACAGCTCTACCACTGTTAATTAGTTTGCAGCTCTATAATTTGTTTTTAGTTTCCCAAGCTTAGAAAGAGGGTTTAGGCCTATTGATCTAATTGTGTTCTTTACTTAAACTAGGCCTAGTGAAATTTTAAAAATATTCGGAAAAATAGACCATAAATTTCATATAGCTACATTGTCAGGAAAAAGGATTCAAACTTTAGGACTAGGCCTACTGCACCAATTTTTAAACTTTTCTGTGTCAAATCTTATTTAAATTATATAAAACTAATTCTGATAAAGTATAGACAATGTTTGTATTGACACTGAAATAAAATTAAGGCTGAGTTAAATTAAGTGCTCTACAAAAATTGCAAACCTTGACTGAGTAAATACTAACATTCTTTTATCAATATAATATTTATATGAAGTCAATATTTTTTACAAAAAAAATTCAGAATGTTTTTTAAGTCTACAAATTTCAAAAAATATGTCTAGTTTATGGGCCCATAAATAGACTACTTTTTTACTCAGTGCAAACACATCTCCCAAATTCTACAAGAATAGTATGTAGATGATGGAGGGGTGAGCTCATCCACTTCTGTTTTCATGAGCTTGAGCTTTCCAATACTTTTATAGATAACTTAATTATCGTTTTTAATTTTTCAGGAACAAACTTTCTTGAAAAGCAAAAAAATACCACAGAAAACATGCTAACAGATAAAGTTATGAATTTACTTACGAAGCAATTTGAATCCATTTCTCAGTGTTGTTTATTCACTTGTTTTGTACAAATTAACTACTAAATATAAACTTTTAGTACGTGTATAAGTACTTAAATAGTGTCTTATTATATAGTTCTGGTTGGTTATAGACACCACCTAATTATAGATCGAGCAAAGGTGATTTAGTCAGGTCAGGTTATGATAAATACGTATGGCAATCGTACTTCCAGATAGTGTTTTGATTTGGGATCTACCTGAAACTGAGGAAGAACTGTGCGTTTTTTACAAGATTACAGTTTATTGCCAACTAATAAACAATATGAAAACGGAGATGAAATGCGTCGTGTTTTGGATAACGACACCCAATTTGGAAAGTAACGTCAAATCATGTAGTAAATAAATTAATCTCCATGTTGGGACTTGGTTCCAGAACAGTAAATTACCACTTAATACAATTAATTCTTAGATTTTTTTATTGTTGGTCAGAAGAAATTACCTCACTGAAATGGTGTGAGAGGCAATTAGGTATTAACAAGTCTTCCGCAGTTGATTGGAATAACTACGTGCGTGAGGTTTGTGTTTTCTGTCGAAAATGAAAACCTTGGTAAAATTGGAGGGGTCGGCAAAATCATTGAGTTTGTTCGCAAAATGAAAAAGTAATGCTGGTCGAGTTTTACCACAACAGTGGGTGTTTGGTGGATTGTGCCGCGTGACTGGAGGGCGTTTTTTAGTTAAAATCCCTAACAGGAGCGCTGCTACGCTTTTGGCAGAAATAGCAAAGAACATTGAACCAGGTACCACAATAATATCTGATTGTTGGAAGGGGTATAGCCTAGCTCTGATGAACTATACAAAACAGGGTACGATCATTTTACCGTAAAAAACAACGTGGAACAGCACATCATCACTTGGTCTGTACTTTATACAAATATCTTTGTCTTTTATTGTATGGAAAAAATAAGCCTTGAAAACAGGTGGTGCCTATAACCGACAAGTAGGTACCAGAAAATCTTTTATTTTCCAAAAGATAACAATTCCACAGTACTAACAAAAACATTTTTCTAAGAATAATCAGCATAACACAAAATATAAATAACTTTTACAATAATACAAAAACAAAGAATTAAAATATTATTCCACAGTTGCCTTCTGACTTACTGCAATTTAATTACAGTACAGGCTACTATTTTTTCCCTATAGACATCATACTTAAACCTTTCACTGCTTAGTGTTGCGTTAACTGTTTTGTCAATATGGTGAGATTATCAGGTTTAGCTAACTTAACATGTTAAGTGTTCATTATGTCTAAATGTTAATGTGTTTGTGAGGATCAGTGCACCCGTACCATTTGTTATTTCCAGTTGTAGTGACCAATACGCATGCACTGTGCTCCTACAATGACAATCAAGTGTCTTTGGTTTATTTTACCAAGCCTGCTTTGAAGAACGGAGCTGTGAGGAAATGGAATAGTTTGGACGCTAAACTACAAGTCGTAGAACTAGCTGGACCTTCTGGACGGAGGCTGGAGAGGAAGCTGTCTGTTAATACTGGCGGTGATATGGCAAGTTTAAGCGTAAATCGTAGTGAATTATTTATGACCAGAACTTTTATAAATTAGTACTTTGTTTTCACTTTCAATCAAAAAGTTTTGCAGTTTACACTGCTGACTCTGTAACAAATAAACAAAACATTATTCATTATTTTTTTTATTGAATTTGTATTTTTTACTTAACATATGTATTATATGCCAGTAAGCCTAATGAAGTTGACGAGTGAAATAACACATGAAAAAAGCCAACATCAATAGCTGGATTTAAACAGCGAACCCTAGCGTATGATGTCTATGCACTTATTAACCTTTAAATGTAAAAGATTTTTGGTAAAGAATATTGTCTGCTGCTCTTCATCAAGTCATTGTCTAAATTATCGTCTCTAACGTGAGCCATTATAAGACACTAGGCCTATTTCTAAAAATACTTTAAATTTATTAAAATAAAAAAATCATCAAAACATAATCACAGCATTAACTAAACACACGTACTAATTTTTCAAAACTGTAAAAACTTGCTGATAAAATAACAAAATAATCTGTAAATGTAATTTAAACACGATTCCCTCATACCTTTCCAAAGAACAAAAATAATATTATAAAAACACCATGTAAAAGAAAGAAAATTTCTTGTAACTAACTCTATAAAGCTGAGGCAGGTGATTAGCCAACAAACGCTTGATTTTAGAATTTATTTCAAATCAACAAAAGCACTGGGTACAGGCAGACAGATAATAATGATAAAAGAAGCTGTTCTACAAGTTTTATGTATTTTCAATAGTTAAACTGTCACAAATATACCCGGAATAAATCATTAGGTGATGGACTACTATCTGCAATACAAGCGAGTTTCACTAGGCAAACCACGTTGAAGGGTCGTATTCGTCCAGCATAAATACAGTGTAATTCAAAATATAATTGAGTCCCGCTATTCAAAACTAATTGGGACCGAACACTGTTCGGTTTAGCGGGAATTCGGAATAAATAGATTTCATGGATAATATCAATGTTAAGGCATAAATTAAGTGCGGGGACATCTGCTAGTGTCAGTTCTATACAGCGTTGATCGGCTCGGAGGAAAAGGAGGAGGAGGTGAAAGCTCAAACTGAACTCATATCACACGTAGACGCGGCAAATGCTCTTGACCTCGCCTTAGTGTAGGGTTTACACCATCCGTTTTTTCCTTCCCTTGCGTTACGATTCTGTTTTCGCCTAAAAACGAAAGGGAAGGGATACGTTGTTCAAACTGTCCATTTTGTCATCCCGCAGTCTGTCCCTAACTTCCTTCCCGCAAAAGGAAACAAAACCAGCTTTTTTTTCCAATTTGGTTTCAGGTGTTTTCATCCAGCTCCATGTATGTCTCCATTTAACTTATTTTAAATTCCATGATTTAGCCTACGGATTAGTGTATCAATATAATAATCAATATTACCTTAATTTGGTGCATCAACTAATCCTTCCTTCTTCTCACTTCTTATTTTACTACCGCGGTTTCGGGCATTCGCCCATCTTCAGGTAAACACTTAACAACGCAAAAAACATTAATGAAAACATATATTTAGCTCCGAGTGGAGATCGTTAAAATTTACTAAAAGTTCATTTACGCATCTGACGTGCTCGTCATGGAGGTTAGTCACCAACTGAAGCTGCTTCTGCGTTTTCTTATTTAATTGCCAAACTTTGTCCTGTCCTACCGGCGTTAATGATGGTATCGAAGATTATATTTGATTGAATGTCTAATTGGTCGTTTAGCAGATGTGGAGCCATAAAACAGAAAACCGGAGTTTATAAATTGATCTGTAACGAATGCCCCCGTTTTTACATAGGCCAAACTGGACGGCCATTCATTAAAAGGTTTAAAGAACATCTGCCTTCCAAACTTTTGAACCCCAAGAAATCAAGTTACGCCGAATATCTTATTGATAACGCACATACGTACACGGATTTTGACTTTAACATGAGCATTTTGCACGTAAGCAAGAAGGGGCGCGTCATGAATACTTTGGAAGAGTATGAAATCTACAAAGCCAGAATAAGCATGGCTCCACATCTGCTAAACGACCAATTAGCCTTTCAATCAAATATAATCTTCGATACCATCATTAACGCCGGAAGGACAGGACAAAGTTTGGCAAGTATATAAGATAACGCAGAAGCAGCTTCAGTTGGTGACTAACCTCCATGACGTGCACGTCAGATGCGTAAATGAACTTTTAGTAAATTTTAACGATCTCCACTCGGAGCTAAATATATGTTTTCATTAATGTTTTTTGTGTTGTTAAGTGTTTACCTGAAGATGGGCGAATGCCCGAAACCGCGTTAGTAAAATAAGAAGTGAGAAGAAGGAAGGATTAGTTGACGTACCAAATTAAGGTAATATTGATTATTATATTAACTTATTTGTATAACAATAAATGTACTTTTTTTCACGAACGACATTTTAATCTATCCTGTTTTTATGTGTAAAAAACCAGTATTTTTTCTGAACTCTGTTCGGAATAGGCTGATTTTTGAAATAGCGGGACTCTACTGTGCTGTATTTAAACATAATTTTGTTGTAGGTTTTAATATGGTGGAGGTGTACAAGAGATGAAGTGTACCCTTGGAGTCCACAGGTTAAAGATCAAGACAGAGCTAACGTACATGTTTACAGTATCAACGGGTGAGTTGAAACAAACGAATATTTACTATGTCTAACAAACATTTTTCCTTTTTTCATATGGATTGGAAATGGCTCTAATTTAGTGCCACTGACAGTGAAGGGAAATTAGAATTTAAAAGTGATGTAATCCCAAAGTTTAATTATTTGTTTTTATAAAAGCAAATGAGGACGTCTGACTTGATAATTAAGGTTCTTGCATCCGCAGAACTGGTAAAGCTTATTCGTCCTACAAATTTATAAAACATAAATATAGAAGCAAGTTGAATGCTGCCCCAGACACAAGACATGACTTTAAAACAAGTATTTGATTTTTTTACAATTTAAAGTATTTTTTCTTTTTAATTATAATAAAACTAATCGTATAAAAATTTTTTCAATTTATCAATAAAGTACTTTTTGTTACATTTTATATTCAGTATCATCCTTGGCAGTTTCATCCTCAGTCCCACACATCCGACATGCTGCATCACCCTTGTATAGGCCTACAGTTTTCATTTGTTTCTCGAGCATTCCTCGCCCTGAAAGCAAGGTTCACCTTTTCCCAGTTGTAAAAGCCTCTTAGCTCTTATGTGAACCACCAATGCGTGGCCTGTGCCCATCGAATTTGCTCTAAAGGTTAGAGTGGGTTTTCTTTGCCCAATTTAGGTTTTGTAGTATTTATTACATTTAACTTACAATTATAAATAACACACCAATAAATTGAAAGAGTAACTGAAAACGGTTTTTCCTACAAGTGTTCAATGTGAGCAGACGGCACACATCGAGTTGATATCCTTGTTCAGTGTCTGGAGCAATTGTTGCAACGACTGCTTCAATCCTGTTTCTTAAGTCGGGTAGGTCAACTGGTAGTGTAGGCACATCCACATGATCCTTTGTGAACCCTCAAAGGTAAAAATCGCATGGCGTCAGACCGGGTGAATATGGAGGCCAAGCGAAACAAGCTATGTCATCCGGCCCCTTAAGGACTATAAAGCAGTCGGCTATAACATCGTTTAACCAATTGCATACCCAGTTGTACCAGTGAGGCAGCGCATCATCTTGCTGGCAAATAAAGAGTTCTGTGGTTCAGCTTTTTTCAATTGAGAAAAGAGCCATAGTTGTAGCACATCAAGATAAGAAACACCATTTACAGTTACTTCAGCCAAATAAAAGGCCCATATCCGCTGGGATATGGCACATAAAAACATACAATTTAGTGGAGCCTTGTTGCAACTTTACTCTCTCGTGCGATTTGCTGATTCTCAGATACGCACATTATTAGTGTTCACATGTCCACTTAGATGAAATATCAATTCATCACTGAAGACGTGATCCAGAAAATCTTTATCAACAAGCAGCAACATATTGTTTGTAAAATTAGTAGGTAAACCGTAGTCTTTAGGTTTTAAAGCTTGTAACAACTGCAAACGATAAGGACGTAATTGTAAGCATCTCTTTAAAACTCTACACACAGACATCACTGGAATTGCTAATTCACAACTAGCCTTCCAAACTGATTTCTTTTGGCTACGCTTGAAAGACTGTATCACTCGTTCAACACGTTCTTCAGTCACGCTTGGTCGTGCCGTACTCTTCCCTTTGCAAAGACAGCCGGTTTCATCAAACTGATGATACAATCTCTATGGATTGTATTATCTCTCGGAGGATTACATTTGAACTTAATACGGAACGCATGTTGCACTGTAACTGCAGTCCTTGCAGACTGTAAAACCTAAAGAGCTTGTTCACTAGTCGCCATCTATGCTACTAGCACTTTCTAACGGAAGACAGAGGGAAACAGTGCATGCTGTTAGGATTAGTAGGGTAGGATTAAGATAAATTTATTGTTACCTTTTATTTGGTACGTCACTAATCCATTGT
>JAGFPH010002614.1:23465-43881 GCA_018207615.1 Philaenus spumarius | reverse complement strand
CATGTTTGAGCGTAAAATAGTGAAATTCGGACGTCCGTAAGTAAAGATATTGACTTAAGACAAACTTCGAAAAACCAGCGTGGTTTTCACAAAGAACAAGTAATGGCGGGCTAACTCAGTGATTTGTATAAAGAAACGAACAGTGTTTTCGGAGTGAGTTCTATCCGTACATCATGAACTAAATTCAACGATTAAAGAGGCTAAACAATTCATCAAGTATAAAATCATTTTAAATTAAAATTTTCATAAATTAAAACATGTGTTAAAGTAAATTCATTTTGTAATATTAAAATTCTTAAAGTGCACTATAAAAGGAGAGCTCGTAAGTAATAAATCATTTCAATTTAAGTCTGCAATCGAATCTTTTGTTATTAGTTTTAGTTTTGAGATAAAATAATTAATAATTTGTGTATGAATGCGTGTATGATTCTAATCTAAAATAATGATTTGCCAACCTAATTTAACTTATTTATGTGTGGTTTTTGCTAAAATAAAAATGGTGAATTAAAATATTAATGCCAACTACTATGACTTCTTAATTTGAGTTTTCCTCCTTTCCAGAAGTACTTTATGGTAAGTGAACCCAGTGATAATAATAAATTCAGTTTTAGTTTTCTTATAAGTAATTCAAAATGGCGACAGTCTTTGGTGAACAGGAGACGATTTGGAGGCAAAGATGGCATGTGGCAAACATGGCGGCTATGCTTCTGGACGAGTCCATTTGTAACCAAAGAACTGTAGTCACAGATATAAAAAGTATATGTGTAACAAAGATTTAGTGATCACCTGTGTTAGTCACAGATGTGATCATAGTATGAACTAACTTCAATTTTGGGGTTATGTTTGATTGTTTATGTTTTGAATAAGGGAATAAGGTGTTGTAATATTTTGAAGTGATAATTTAATTAAATAAATAAGGTAAATGGATTGAAGATAGGATATAATAAATAATTGTTACACAGTAAAGGTATTTTTTGTTTATTTAAAAATAACTTAGAAATATTTTTGTCAAAATTAAACTTTTATTTTTCATTTTTTTTATTTTTCATTAATACATTTGTTTGTAAACGGCTTGCATAGTGGCAGCACGTTACAACCCTGGACATTGGGATATTTCCACTGGACATTGGGACATCCGTTATTTCCACCCCTAGCAATGCACATATGCATTAACAATACGTTTTGTGTTGCTCGTTCATTTGATGTATTATTTATAATTGTAAGTTAAATGTAATAAATACTACAAAGCCTTAAAACACCGATATTCATTTTGAAACACCCGTATATATACTACTAAGTACATTCTGCACTTCTAGTTTTGTGTTCAAAACCTATTCTGTTTATATGATACTAGCTGGCATGATCCGGCTTTGCACGGATAGACAAATCAAAGTTAAAATGTATATTAACAAAAATATATTATATAAATAAATATATAACACTATGTATTTCTTATGGGGATTTTTAGTAACTTTGACCCCCAAACCTCCCCTAAAATTTCGAATTTTTGAAAACCTTTCTTAGAGAGCACCTAGGGCCTTAGAGGAAGCTACATACCAAATTTCATTCCAATCCGTTCGATGTTTTTTTTTAGTAACTTTGACCCACCCCAATCTACCCTAAAATTTCGATTTTTTGAAAACCTTTCTTAGAGAGCACCTATAGCCCTAGACAAAGCCACATACCAAATTTCGTTCCAATCCGTTCAGTAGTTTTGGAGAAATCGTGATTTAGAAACTTTGACACCCCCAAACCCCCTCCTAAGATTTTGAATGAAAATCTTTTTTGGAGAGCACCTACAGCCCTAGAGGAAGCTACATACCAAATTTCGTTCCAATCCGTTCAGTGGTTTTGGCGAAATCGTGATTTAGTAACTTTGACCCCGCAAAACCCCCCCTAAAATTTCGATTTTTTTTAAAACTTTCTTAGTGAGCACCTATGGCTCTAGAAGAAGCTTCATACCAAATTTTGTTCCAATCCGTTCAGTAGTTTTTGAGAAATCGTGATCAGTGAGTCAGTGGATTTGGCTTTTATATATATATAGATGTTTGATAACCAAACTTAAAAACTATTTCTACCTGTAGTTAATACTTGAATACTTATCCAGCAAAATTTGATGTACAAAAACTTATTATGCCTTTTATAAGTTAGCAGGCACAAGGACTAAACAAATTCAAACGAACAAAACTGAACTAATACACCTAAGTCTGCCAGAACATCTGCATACCCAGACTTACAGGTGCACCTGATGAAGCTAGAAAAGGCACAATATATTCAGTAGCAGTATAATAATAACGGTTATTTTTGCCAAATATGCCTAAAGGACTCTTTTTAAAACTAATAAACTATAGTACGTGTACAATAAAATATATATTTTACTTATGCACTTTGTGTGTGTTACAGAACCCGATCGGAGTTGTTATGTTACTACAGGACGGAGTTTGATCCCCTTTGTGTTACGTTCAGTCAAGTTCAGTCCAACCTTATCCATTCAGTGGAACAGAAAGTATCTAGGAAGGTAAGTTTTATAACCTATCTGTAAACACGCACTATCAGGAATGGACTCTACTTAAATTTGTTGTTTGATGATTTAAAAAATAAACCAAAAAGTGCGAGTAAGACTCAAGTGTCAAGGATTTTGTAAAACCTATCGTCGCAAAAATTTTATTAAAATTTGTTAATAATAACTCTTTAATGTGCTATATACTCATGCCCAAGTAATTATATAAAAATAAACTTTTCGGGAATTAATTATATACTGTTGTTGGGGACCAGTGAAATAAAATGATACCGAAGCAGAGTAGTATCCACTATACACCCGATGAATGTTTGTTCCTCCTTAATAAAAGAAAAAAATGAGCTATTGCAGTAACTCTTGTGGAGAGACCTAAGGCTGGGAATAGTCATGAGCACCGATCATAGTCCCGAGAACATGTTTTTGGGTGTCATTACAAATTTTATATATATATATATAAGTGTTCGCACTTTTGCGGCCACATTTTATATCCAAATTTGGTACACAATTTGGGTTTCTAAGACGAGTTCGTTAGTAAAAAAAATCAGACAACCGGAAGTAAAATTCTTTTGATATTTTTCGTACTAAAATGTAACTTTTTTGGGATTTCATCTAAAAAAATAAATATAGGAGATTATTCTGCACATTTTGTTTTGTTTATAGGTCTGGTTCCTAAAAAATCGGTCAAAACATAAAATACCATGAAAAGTAAGTTTGTCTGCTGCGATCGAAGCAAAGCAGTTTATAATCCGAAAGCGCAAGGTTTTTCTGCGGAACGAAGCAGAGTGTGAGCTGAGGCTGGAGGCGGAGGTGCAAACAAATTCTACTAATATATTTCGTACACGCAGACAGCTATTCAGCGTCTTTGTTAATGGACCTATTTCCTAAATACAATAGAGTCTCGGTAATTCGAGTCTCAATAATCTGAGGTTCGTGTAATTCGAGCCACAAATAGCATTGAATGTGACCATGCATTGTGACACATTCTTGCTGCTTGAAGGATACCGATCTTTAAAATTTTTTTTTTCCATTGAATCTGTTAAGAGCGTTTGTACAATAAGTCGGCGGTATAAATGCTTAACACTTTTATAATGCCCTAATCCATTGGCTGTAAAACTGAAGTCATGATCGGGGGGAAAAAATAACCGTAATGTTGTTCATATAAGTGGGATAGAGTTATGCGCAGTACAAGTGTCAATAAACAATATGATTGTTCTGTTCTGTTTACAAAAGGTTTTGTCGAGATTTAACAACAGACAGAGTTTGGGCAGAGCATCAATGACTAATTACAGTATCAGTACCTAGAGAATTCTCGGAAGGCAAAATTCTTGGAAATTGGTAGCCTACCGCGTCTAGAATTACAATACGTGTACCAACACGTAAGTTTTGCCCCCTATGTCCAGCACCCTTTCTGCCAGACAGTGACCTATTTATCCAGCAATCCCTTTCACAGCACAAGATTTTATTCATAGTGTTTAAAAAAAACTCAGAATTAAAGAAGTTGACTTCGAATGATCCATAATTTTTTTACATTGATATATAATGTTCAAGGGACCGAACAGAAACTTCGAATTCAAGGTAATTTCGAATTAAAGACGTTCGAATTATCCAAGTTCTACTGTATATACAAAAATAACATCGAAACAAACTTTTCCCGGCACTGCCGTATCCCCCTGCCATGACATTGCAGCTCATAAACGTTGCAGTGTAGTTAAACAGAAAACTATTTATGTTTTCTTTAGTAAGTAAGTTTCTATTTTTTACTGTGTATAAAATTACTTTTTTACCTCAGTGTTCAATACAAAATAGTGTGTATTTAATAAAACTTCAATTTTTTCGGAGATACGAGGACTATAAATAGTAGTTTTATTTTAACCTCTACATATTCCGTGTAATTAGAATTTTTCACAATCCGAGGTAATTTCGGTCCCATTCAACTTGAAATTTCGGGATTCTACTGTAGTTGAAACCATAAAAGATTTTTACATGACTTTAGTGGCCTAGAAATTGTCATTGTTCTAATTATAAATGATAGTAAAGATATTGTCATGTGAATAAAAGCAGCCTAATTATCAATAAAAGCTAGTAAGACTGTTTTGAATAATTTGTCTTTTAAAGAATTTGGTTTTGTTCAAAAGAAATATCAAATAAATATGAATAAAATTTATTATGTCCGTCTATGTGACTTTTATTATAAAGTACTTTACTTACGGTACTTACTCCATGACGCGTTTCGGAACTGGTTCCATCATCAGATATCCCCCTGCTGAGGTCGTCATAACATTAAAATAAATTATTAAAAGAAACATAACACATACTTATACACGTGCACATCAACACAAAACACAAGAACACAAAAAATGTACCGTGTGTGCACACCATCGACTACGTTTGACTACTAATTTCACTGTTTCCCCTTCCTGCCTTACTGTGCTTGCTGTTTGTCTTCCTTATCTAATTTTATCGCGAAGTCATAAAATTTTGTGTTCTTGTGTTTTGTGTTGATGTGCGCGTGTATAAGTATGTGTTATGTTTCTTTTAATAATTTATTTTAATGTTATGACGACCTCAGCAGGGGGATATCTGATGATGGAACCAGTTCCGAAACGCGTCATGGAGTAAGTACCGTAAGTAAAGTACTTTATAATAAAAGTCACATAGACGGACTTAATAAATTTTATTCATTATAACCAGTGACTTGGATACAAAACAATGAGTTTCAAATAAATAATTAGTATTATTATTACTTATTCGGCCATATGCCATTATTTGAGTGTTAAAATCAATACACGACGTTTCGAGAATTTGAATCAACTCTAAGTAATACATCTTAGAGCTGAAACTGAGAATTACATGTTTTGCCGTCAGATATGTGTTTGTGTTTTCTGTGATTATGATATTGTGTTTCTTTTTTACCCAAAGGGTGTACAAAAGCAAGCAGTAAGAATTATGGCTCATTTGGGCCATCATGATTCTTGTAGAGGTGCATTTAAAAATCTTGGTTTTTTGTCCTTTCCCTGCAAGTACATTTTCGAAGTAATTTTACATTACAAGTGTTGCCGCTCCGGTTTTAATGAATTTAATAAAAATGATGACCTAGCTCAGACATGGCGGCAAAAGTTTCTAATTTGTCTTGGCCCTGATAAGGGCCGAAAATATTGCCTGAAGGGCGGTGAGGTGAAGCGTCTCTAATTTGGTCTTGAAAAGGGCCAAATATGTTGGAAAACGTGAGCCTGAAGGGCGTTTGATTGCAGGTGAAGCCTGTGAACGGTTCGTAGCTCTGCGCTGTTGTTTTCGTTGCGTAGAATGATGTTTTGACGTATGTAACGATAGAACACAACACCCCTTCCCAAGGTGTTGTGGTGAAACACAGTAGCCTGAGCAAAGTTCTGCAATGGCCGGACACCAAGGCTGTAGTCAAGGATAAAAAAAAATAATTTATATTTTGGTCCTTTTTATCCTGGCGATCGGCAATACTTGCTCACTAACTCGGCGGCTCTTCCTTAGCTTCACTTCTATCGGCGGTTTGCCGGCGTGGCACTTGTCCGGCCAATTCTCCCGTAGCTAGGCACTGGTCCGGCCCAATTGTTCCTCCGTACTTGTGTAGCCCTCAGTTGTCGGTTGTTCCAAGGTCTGCAGCTCGGTTATCAACATGGTGTTCGCTTGCGGAGTCCAGGTATTATCTGTTGTTCGCTGGTGGTTGACGAAGATGATGATTTGGATGTTTGCTTGGTCTGGTGGTGAACGCAGATAATATTTTGGTTTATTTCCCCCGTATATATACAGTTCTCCAGCAAAAAGTAACATCTAGGTGCGAAATGTAACACCTTGGGGACGTAGTCGGCGAATTGCCGGGCAGCAAAGTTGCAGCGTTGCACAAGAAAATACGATTGTGTTTTTAAAAAATCTTTTGCCAAAGAGTTTCCGTCAATTATACAATCGAGAAAAGGCAATATTTACTCCTTTTGCAGTGTTTGTCGGTGTGATTTTTCTGTTGCATATGGAGGTCGATGAGACATCGTGAAACATATGAGTACCGAAAAACACAAGACTTGTGCCAATTCGATTGAGAAGAATACGAAACTTGATTTCAGTACTAAAAAAGAAAAAAACGATATTATAAAAGCAGAATGCTATTTTACGCATTTTCTATTAGAACATAATATTTCTATAAGCAGTTCCGATCATGCGGGTGCCTTATTTCGCAAAATGTTTCCCGATAGTGAAATCGCTAAAAAATATGCCTTTGCTCGCACAAAAACAACTGCCATAATTCGAGAAATATCAACGAAACATGTTGATACAATTTTAAATAAAATGAAAAGATCGCCATTTTGTATTTCTACCGACGGTAGCAACCAGAACGATTCAAAACTTTATCCCATTGTAGTTACTTATTTAGATTCATTATAGGATGAGTTTCAAATTAAATATGGTTTATTGTCTGTGCCTAATCTAACCGGTGGATGCTACAGGATATAGAATTTCTGAACTTCTTTTAGATAAATTAAAAGTTGAAAATGTGCCGTTAAACAACTGCATTGCGTTTAACGCCGATAATGCTCCAGTGATGATAGGCAAAAAAAGTGGTGTAGCCAAATTTTTACAAGATGACATAAAAAATTTAATTATAATGGGTTGTTCATGCCATTTGATAAATTTAGCAGCTGAAAAAGGAGCTGTTGCTTTACCAATAAATGCAGAAGATTTTATTATCGACATTTATTATTATTTATTATCTCCAAAAGAGCTCAAAAAGGAAGGAGAGTTTAATTAGATTTCAAAAATTACATGATACAGACATAAAAAAAAATATTAAACATGTTTCGACTCTGTGGTTATTACTAGGTAAATGTTTAAGTAGATTCCTGGAACAATGGGCACCTCTTACCAGGTTTTTAAAGAAGAGGTTAATAAACCAAAACCATCATGCAATTTAGACAATTATAAAATTCCAAATTTAAAGCACTCTCAAAACAAAGCTACTGAAAAAGATGTAAATTTAGTAAAAAATGTTAAAATAAACAAGAAACAAATAGGCCTAATAAAAAGTGATTCCTCAAGTAGCAGCAGACCTAGTATAGATTTGTCTAGAGAAGAGAGACTATTTATGTTTATGTCATCTAATTTAAATCATTCTGTTTGCTTCTTTCTTCAATATATTCTGCCAATCTTTGAAACACCAAACACTATATTGCAGTCTAGAGAACCACAAATCCATTTACTCCATTCTATTTTAACAGATTTATTTAAGAACTTCTTGTCAAAATTTGTTAAGCCTTCAGCCATTATGTCAGCTTCATCAATATTTAAAGTTGAATATCATTCAAAAGAGAAACAAAAAACAGATATTGATTTAGTCATAGGAAGTAAGACTGTTGAATCATTAAAACTGGTTAAGGATGCAGACAAAAATATTTTTTATGATTCTGTTCGCAATTATTTCATTAAAGTATGTGACTACATCATTCACAAGTTTCCAATAAATAATGATATTTTGCTGCATGCCAGAGTTGCAAATCTTTCATCAATTAGAAATTCGTCCTTTTAAAGTGTGTTATTTTTCATTGATAAATTTCCAATTTTATTGAATGGAGAAGATAGAAATTTAGCAATTGATATACTTTAGTCTGAATTCTGCAACTTACAACTGGAAGATTTAAGTAAAATTGTAAATAATGAAAGGTTAGACACACAATGGAGTTTGATTAGTAAAATTAAGAGTGCTGATGGCCTATTCAAATTCAAAAATATTTCATTACTAATGTTAAATATTCTAATTATTCCACATAGTAATGCTGAGTGTGAACGCATATTTAGTATGGAGACTAAAACACGAACCCAGTTTAGATCTAATTTAAGTGATGATACTCTGGAAAAAATCCTAACAGCAAAATCCATGCAGCAGGGTCTATGCTATGAGCAGAACTTTGATGATAATTTTTTAAAAAAAGCTAAATCTGCATCAACAGTGCAATTTTAGAGAATTTCTAAGTTCTACAGTGTGTAAATATAAATAGTTTTTATTTTTTAAATAGATTTTTGTTAAAAACTGTGTAGGCTACTTTAAAAACTTGTGAATAGACTTTTTTGTATGTGTTTATTTCATCTAAATTCAATAATGTTTAATAGAGACTAAAACTTATGTGAATAACTAAGTAATTGCAGCAGCACACGTTTGGCATAGTTTGTATGGTAAGTGGCTATTTAAAAATATATTTGCACAGACCTAATTGTATATTTTAAAACTATATATTGCCTGTATGATTAACTGTTTATCACTTGATGAATAAAATATCGTTAGGATACAAAATAAATTGCATCGCTAAAAATCTCCGTATTTGGCAAAATTCAAAGCTGGCAATTCTGCAAACAATACACGTCATAAAGATGACTTTTGTGGCAAACAGCACAGATTGAAAGCTTTTGACAAGTTACTGTCTGAGACTGGAATCTGTTTCATAAACATACTCCCTAAAGAGTTTGAAGAAACAATGGAAGTCAATGTTTTTAAAAATAAACAAAAGCTATTGCTGAAGTTTAATGTTTTCTACACTCTGGGGAGTTTCTGGATGTCACATTATAGACATATGAGTTTTTTTTATGTAACATGGTTTATACTTGTATAATGATTTTTGTGAATTTTATATATATATTTAATTGATTTGCTGTTTTGTTTTGGTATTTTATGTATTTTTTTCATTTTAATTGTATAATATGTATGTTATTTTCTATATAATATTTTAATGCCGTTTCACATATTTATGCTCTCTCTCCATACGAAATATATTTTGTCAAAGTTGATAAATATAATACTCTAATATCTAGGAAAGTAAGTACAATATTTATTAACCATTGCTTTTATTAATCGTTTGAATGTTCCAGGGTGAAGTGACCGTAGAGAGCTGTACGTATGAAATAACCAAAGCCAGACTACAGCGTACGTCCGTCACATGTATACCACTACAAACACATGTATGTTGCCTCGCTTTCAGCCATGACGATACCAAACTGCTGCTTGGATGTATAGATGGTTCGTTGGTATTGTTTGATGAAGGGAGAGGATCAACACACATTGTGAAAGCGGCTTTTGTAAGTGGAGTTATTAAGAAATGTTAGTCTAGGTGTTGGAATTATATTCTTTCATTACTACTGTAACATTTCAATGATAAATAAATGGGATTTGCTTCAATGCATTGAACATGATTCAAAGTGGAAATAAAATCTGTATAAAGCTGAGCCGACCGTTCGACTCGACTCCTGTTTATCGTATTATTAATTTTATGAAATGGTCAATAAACTATAAGCCATCTACAAAATTGTATTTGATTAATTATTAAAATGCCAGTAAGCAAATTAAACAATTTACACCTCTGTGGATGGAACCTGGTGCGGGCCGCAACTCTCTGGCAACGCCACTGCTAGGAAGTATAAATAATAGAATATTCAAAAAAGTTTAAATAAACTTTTTATAATCACAAATATTTTCATATATTCAAAAAGACCATAAATAGAAAAACAACTATAAAAGGAAACAAATTTGAAATAAAGCCGGTTCCACACGATGCTACGAACGCTCGCTCCAACGTTGGATCGAACATTTGAGACAAGCAAGTTCGACAGATGGTGCAGCGAATGTTCCTGCTACACAGTGAATCG
The DNA here is from genome assembly GCA_018207615.1 of Philaenus spumarius. Lineage (NCBI taxonomy): Eukaryota > Metazoa > Arthropoda > Insecta > Hemiptera > Aphrophoridae > Philaenus > Philaenus spumarius. The sequence continues at coordinate 33,707 of JAGFPH010002614.1, read as the reverse complement.
GATGTTTGATCCAATACTTTAGAAAACAGTTTGGTACAAAACGTTTGACTATTTGCAAATAATTGACGAGGATGATAGTCTATAATAATATATCTTTTATTGTACACATTTATCGAGTTAAAAATCCCCACATCATATTTAGGTATGCCTAGATAAAATCTGTTTTTAAATAGTAATTTTTAAAATTATATTTAAAAATTTTAATATCTAAATCTGCCTGTGATTTTTCACGGGAACTTACTATTATGAAGTATAAATTGTAGCCTATTTACCTATAAAAATGTAAATGAATAATATTACTGATTAAAATCTAAAGACAAAGATAAATCTAAACAAGACGGGTCTTTGGAGGGAATGGAGAGTAAATAGTGATTCATATGAATGAGTCGTGTAGCCGTTGAGTCGAACCAATGAACATTTTCCTTCAAACGTTCGAGGCATCTCTTTGATTCGGTGCAAGAATACCGACATCGGCCGGAACATGGTCTAATGCGAACATTCGACTCTCGCCATTGGACGCTTGTAGGTTTGAACAATGGCCACACGATGTGACGAACCATCAAACGTTGGAAGGTGTTCGTAGCATCGTGTAGAACCGGCTTAAGTAAAACATACTGGTTTTACACACATTTTTTATTGTATTATTTATTTATCGACTTCTATTCCATATTTGTTCATTTTACTAAGCGCTTGTCTTATTCTATTATACTTGTTTGATTATATTACGTATTGAAAATAAATTATTTATCTATTGTCTGTTTTACATAAATAGATGTTCAATGAGTACTGTGGTGAAATTAAACAATAAGAAACACTGAAGCCCCAACCACAAGTTCGGTGAATAAACTACACAAATAAACTGAAACACATTTATTAATATAGCAATTCTAGTTCCCTGATGTACATTTCAGTAACCAAGTTACCATCATCGGAGGGATCTAAATCTACACTAAAGCTAACAAGAATAAACTATAAACTATCCTTGTTGAAACCTAGGTAAAACCTTGCCATTAACGAGCCGTAGTATTTAGCTGTTCTATTGAATTTATATATTCGTATGTAAGTCTTTTTGCTTTTTTATTGTTTAGTTTGTTTTATATAATTTTATAATTTTATCCGTTGAAGACATGTATTATCTTAATTTATGGATTAGTTAATTTTATATTATTTTCTAACTTTATCCGTTGATTATAAATGTATTATTCGTTATTTTAATAAGCTGTTTGTTATATTGTACACTGTTTTCTGGTAGTTTAAGAAGTTTTATTTTATCTGTTTAACACGGTTCATTTTTCAACCTTGGGCCATTCCCAAGGACAGGGACAAGTACCGTTAGCCGCTTCTACCTGGCTTTTTGAAACAAGTCCTTGGCGTGGTCACTCATGATTGGTTGATCTACCTAAGGTGGGGAAAGGTGGAGAATTGGTCTGTTTAGTTTATAGTTTATTCTTGTTAGCTTTAGTGTAAATTTAGATCCCTCCGATGATGGTAACTTGGTTATTGAAATGTACATCAGGGAACTAGAATAGCTATATTAATAAATGTGTTTCAGTTTATTTGTGTAGTTTATTCACCAAACTTGTGGTTGGGGCTTCAGTGTTTCTTATTGCTTTACATAACTTTCAAAATATTTATTTAAATTTATTATTTCAATTACTCATTTATGAAATCATATATATTACACACAACCCTGAGTCTAGCACACACATTACTACTTACAACACCTAAACTAAACATATATGTACACATTTACAAACACATCACATACGTTAAAACATTTCTTACACCTTCACAGGAATTTTGCAATAAAAATATTTTTTTCTGTTTTTTGTTGTTGATAAGTTTCACTGTTTTTCCTTATTGGTGTTTCATTTTTATCTCCAGAGTTCATTAGTTTTATGTTAATGGCACTTTCATTTTTGTTCTTGTTAACTAATTTTAAGATTTGAAAAAGTTGTATGCCTATTGTTAATTATTTTTAGCCATAGATTTTTATTATTTAATTTGTTTATATTAGGTTTTAGGATATACAAAAATGTGTTTTACTTCCAAGCAAACAAGTAAATAAAGAAATGATAATTTATAAAGATGTGTACCTATTATACTATGGGATTGTTAAATAAAAACACACACTATTCATTATATCACTACCAGTTTGGATATTTCCAGACCATTAGTAAATGAACTACTAACCTAACAATACAAACAACACTTGGTCTAAAAATGTGAGTGAGGGAAGTGAGCAGGTAGATGGTTGGAAAAAGGTTCGTCCCAGGGCAGGGAAGTGGTGGAAAACAAAGATCTTAATAAATAATGTGTGTACTCTAACAGTGTGTGTTTTTATTTAACAACCTCATTATGATGAACTTCCACAAAATAAACACCTCAAATTTCAAAATTATACCTACTATGCTATTTGTGTTTTAATTATTGAGTTTAAATGAGAGAGAAATCTTGAAGTCCTAACTTTGGGTTTTAAAATAAATTATTAATATGGGTTTAACTTTGTTACATCAGAAATAAAACTACCTTGGTTAATTATGTTTGACAAATACTTGTCCAGTTTTTTCAAATGGACTGATTATAGAAAAATTTTAATGTTTTACATTTTTAAAGCTGAATTAAGTCAGTTACCATTTTATGTTTAATCATTTATTTATTTTATCTACTTTATTTAGATACCTACACTGGTGTGCTGGCACCCAGACGGCTGTCTAGTGATGGTAGCCAATGAGAGAAGTCAGTTACAATGCTTTGACACTTCACTGGCGTGTGTTAAAATGCAACTAATTAGTGAGGATGTCACACCCTCGACTATTTTAGATTTGGGGGCTTATTTTAGGTAAGTGGTTCTGATGTTTGAAATATTATGACTGTATTTTTTTGTCCTTATTTTATTCAAACTCCCCTGTACTATTGTACTAAACCGAGAACTTTAAAAATTTGATATGTATTTTCATGGCACCAAGTCACAAAATTATAATATAAATTACCTTAAAAGGTCCGTCTTGTGACTTCAATTTTTATCCGTGGCTAGTTTCGAAGTCGCAACTTCATCATCAGAACTTCCCTAGTTTGTTCTTTCCTTCTGCAGGAATCGACAAATATTAAAATAATGGTTACAACACATACACAAACACTAATTAAAACGGTTGTGACTAGCACCGGTGTGCACTCGATAATGTCCGGTGGAGTACGGTCGATACAAACCAAATGTTAACCACTATCGACCTTCGATGCATGATGTATGTTTTAGGGCAGTATCGTACAACTGATGTGATCTGAAAGATAACTGATCATTCAAAATGTCATCAGCTTTTGTACGCTTTGTAAATTTCAAATTCTTCCTGTGCATCCATTGTTCTGCCTTTCGCGCATAAATATAATGGCTCCACACAGGATTGGAAGTCTCCAGATCTTTGGTTACTCTCAAAAAGGTGACCAGCATAATTGGAATTAGCAATATTTGTTTTATTATTGAGAAGATGCTCCTTATAACGGCAAAGAAATGTTCTCCCGTTCTGGCCTATATAATATTTCCTACATTCGGGACAACTTATCTTAAGCAAGTAAAACATGCAGTTTTTATGACATAGGCCCAGGTTATATTTAGTTGTAAGCTTTTTTTTATAAAAGTTCGGTTCTACTAAATGCAAATTATGGATTTAAAATGTACTTAAAGTTTTATTAAATAGAAAAAGTTGAATAAGGATTCTTATATGTTGCCAATATCCTGTTCCAGACATCAACCGACCTTGCTTCACATTGGTTGGAACAAGAAAGCAGACTCATTGCTGTGTTCAGGCTTCGCTCAGTCCGACGGCTTCCTTTTACTTCTTTTTGAAAGGTAAAACTCAATTGTATTTTGTTTGGCAATTTGTGTACATTTCATTTATTTATTAAGTCAGCACATAACATTAAATACTTATATAATTCTGTGAAATTGTATACAGTAACAAAAAACTGCACCAGCACCCGAAGCATTCTTACAAAGAACACTGCCTTATCTTAAAATTGATTGATAACTAAAATACACAATTTTGTTTAACCAAGAGAAAAACTTTACTACCCCGTAATACAGAAAATTAAAGGAAATTGATCTTAATTTCTTTTAAAAAAATTCTAAACTACACCACTTGCGAAGATTTTTGATTGCCATACACAACTCTCCATACTCTTTTGTCAATTGGTTCAACGCATATTCCTTTCAAAAACAGAATAACTGCGTGAACTTTGTGCTTGGTTGCGTCCAATGGGAGCTCCACTCTTAATGGCTTCCAAGCCCAATCGGAGCGTCCCAGCGAGGAGCGCACATGCTTTTTGGGTGTGAGGGAAGCAAAAATCACAACCGTATGACTAACAACTGCACAAACAGTTTCTCTCTGTTGCCAACGGTCAGGAGACTTACTTTTTTAATTACCCGCGTAGTTTTTTTGAATTTCATGAAATATAGTTAACAAGATTTTTTTGAGAATGTTGCTCGAAAACCCATTGCTACCTCTACTTTTCCGAAAGTAATGCAGTTACAATTTTGAAAAAACCCTGTGCATTTCACGTGTAGAAGGCCACAGGTTCTTCATAACGCACAAAACTATGTATTATACGCAGAGTATAAATTGTGAAAATATCTACTGTGAAATCAAAACAAGAAATATGTCCGTACACATCTGAACCCAGCGGCAAACTAATTCCATAAATTAAATAATTTAGAATTTTGAAGTGGAATAATCTTGATCTGTACGAGTCATTCATGTAGCCCCTTGTGCGTACAGTCAAAGAAGCAATTTTTGGAGGGATGGTTCAGTAGAAACTGTATGGAAACTGCACTCTCTACCTGTGTAGCAAATTTCAATCAAGGGTATGACCTACAGCTGATGGGGAAATTAGTGAAATTTACAAATAATTCCAAAGAAAGTCTAAGCTTCGAAATAACTTGAAAATTTTTTATTTTTTCATTTAAAATACATAGCTTAGATGTTTGAAGATGTTCAGTGTTTGTAAAATAATCCACTTGTTGAAGCAAAGCTACTTCTGTTTTCAATAAATATCTTAGTTAAATATACCCGGCACGGTTGCTACCCACGCACACTCACCCTTAAGGCGAAAACTACACCTATGTTCCTTTTTAAGCCTGTATTACATTTAGTAGCAACCTTCTCTCAGACTTTTAGGAGCCATGATGCCCGTGGTTGTTAAGGCGTCAATGCTTTATCAATCGTCATGGCAACCATCAATGGAAAAGTTCCGGGTTCAATTTCCATTGACCCCGAATAATTTTCTAAATGGTTTCTTTACAGACATTGTTGTTGGCTGTGGTTCGGATTCCACGTAAAACTCTAGGTCCCATCTTCATTAGCCTTAAGTGCAAAACAGCAGGACGTTAAACCAAAGAAAAACTCTCAGACTTTGGTCTGGACTCGAACCATTGCATTTCGGTACGATCAACGGTTACGAACGCACTCTCGCCCTTCAGGCCAACACTTTTTCTTTCTTACATTTTGGTCCCTTTTAGGGCTGAAACACTTCCGGGAACTTTTGCCGCAGTAACACTTTCATTCACACCGCCTGGTGCAGAAACAAACTGTTTACCCTCTAAACTTTTATGAAGGCATTTCTATAAACAGCTGATTTAATCCGTTTAAACAATTATTATTGTTTCTAATTTTCAGGTTAGGTTTGTGTTTATGGATGGGCCTAAATGATGCTGCTTCTTTCTAAGCTTAAATGTAACTCCTGTTATTTTGAACACTTAAAATTTAATTGATACATTTGATATTATTTACCAACTTAGCTACTTTACTTGGCTATAGTTAATCCTTCGCCTTTGTTAAAAAGAAATAGAAACTATGTGCCTGGAGGCAGTAATAGGTTTAATTCCGTAATGATTTTTGTTTGATTAAAACTATAGTGAGGTAAGACAACTAAACCAATTTGTTGGTTTTTTTTAGAGGCCCTCTAGCAGTATTGAGGCTGGTAGGTGGTGGAGGACAAGTTCACGATGCTCAAGGACCTGGTTTCACAGCAGATGTACTCGTCGCACAGTACCTCAACGTAGGACAAGTTGAACGAGGAGTAAACTTGCTGCTCAGTCTAAACTGGGAGACTAGTGGACCTGTGTGTTTGGCCTGTTTACATCTTATTTCAAACTATATATTTAGGCTGCCTCTTACTCCAGAGAGAGAAGGTATGTTTTTGAGTTTTGGTATTAAGTATAACCAGGGCCGGTGCAGAGGGTTTTTCCTGAACATGCGAGAGTCATTTTTGGCGCCCCACTCTATACCCCCACGCTCCTATATATATTTAAATATCTCCTTATTGCAATAAAAAATGGGTACATTATCAAATATATACCAATTTAAATTATTTAATTATATAAAATCAAATTAAAATATAACATCGAGCAACAATTTAAAAAATAAAAGTAAATATAAAATATTTTCTTTACATATACAGTGTATTTTATATATATGTATATATAGCATCGGCCTTTTTGACCTTAAATAAATGTATGATAATAGGGAAAGTAAATACTGAAAACACCAAATTAATCATATTACAATAATTATTTTATATAATTTTAACTTTTTAACATCAAAAGGTAACATTTTCAGATTAGCATTACAATATCACAAGTCAATTTGGTAACATCATAACATCATGACAACGTGGTAAAGGTAAAGGGTTAGGTATAATTTTGTCAATAAGATAAGGTAACATCGGTAATAACATTGTAAGATTGAGGTTAATGTTAAGTTTTTACATTAATATCACACACACATACAAGAAAGAAGTTAGTATAAAATGTACGGCGGTCTCGTCTTTAGGGGGGCGAATTATTCACTGAAACCAAAGGGTGCCGATTTCGAAAGGATGGCGCCCTATACAATATTGTTGTACCTGTACCTGATCTTGCCTATCCATAAAGAGGCGCCAAAAAGGAATAGGGCGTTTCCGCATTTCTTTTAATTCCCGAAAAGGGCGGTTGCGTCTTTAAGAGGGCGAACTTTTCTGTTAAACCAAAGGGCACCCATTTTGAAAGGATGGCGTCCTAAACTGGTGTATGTGGTCTTTTATGTCCGTAAAGAGGCGCCAAAAAGAAATAGGGAGTTTCTATTAAAACCAGAAAAGGGCGGCCACGTCTTTAGGCAAACATTTTTCGATGCAAAAAAAAAATTTCGGAAAATTTTGAAGGCGCCTTGGTCTTGAACTTTTTGCTGGCGCCCCTTGCGTCTGCATGTTCCGCATGGTCCTTGCACCGGCCCTGAGTATAACCAGCCTAAGTGCTGAGGATTCCTTGTTGTTGAATGAAGTTTCATTTAAGAAAATCATTTTATCCAACAAATTGACATTGAACACAGTTTTATTTTATGCCGTATTCCTTAAATTTGTTTCCCATCCAAGATATTCTCAAGTAATTTATTTTGTGGTTTTAGGAGTTTTCAACAAATGATTGAGTTTTAAGTTTTTAAATTGAAGAATTTGTGAAAAGATTTAAAATATTGTAATTTATAATTTTGACAAGGATTTTTCGAATCACAGTTCTGGAATCACTGTGGATTAAGATCTTCTTTACACATGATGTACAGAAGTTGACAAGTCTCTCTTCTCCCTTCCATCAATAATTGCACTATTACTTTCATCATTATTAGCAAATTCCCCATAGGAGCAATTGCAGTGACTCTTATGGTGAGACCTAAGGTCGGGAGTGGTAAATGATCATCGATCATGGTACCCAGAACACGTTTTGGGGTGTCATTAAAAATTATATATATGTGTGTGTGTGTTCGCACTCTAACGACTTCATTTTAAGTCCGATTTGGTCCAAATTTAATACACATGATGGTTGTCTAGTTCGCTCGGACTATTTTGTTAGCCCAAAAAACACGAACTACATTTTTGACAGGAAGTAACTACAGTAGAAGTCCGGTTATCCAAGGTCCGATTATCCGAGCCGCCGGGTTAACCGAGGCAAGTTTTAAAAGTATATTATTGTATAACAAAAAGATTTTATGATGATTTTGAATATTTTTACAATCAGAGTGTCTAGGAAATTAATACAGTACAGTACTGCGAAATTAGCGCTTGTGTCAATTGGCCGGTGCTAGATCGAGTATGACTCACCTATATTGGCGGTTGCTAGGTCGAGTATTTGTACCTCTACTGGCTGCTGCTAGGTCGAGCCCTTGTTATTGTTTACTGCCCGCGCCCCCGCCCCAGTCTGTCAGTCTACGCCGGGCTGTGCGCTTCAGTGGTGTGTTTAAGTCAGTTTTGTGCTTGTCAAAGATGAGTGGTAAACGTAAAAGGGTTGTGGTTTCTTTGGAAACAAAGTGGAGTGCAATTAAGAGGTTGGATAAAGGGGAAAGTATTAAATCCGTTGCCACTGATTTGGGTGTTGGAGAAGTTACAGTTGGCGATTGGAAGAGAAAGCGAATAGAAATAGATAAGTGGATTATGCAAAGTGCTAGTGTTGGTGTTAGTGATTTGAAGAGGAAAACTATGAAAAAAGGAGAATATGAACAGACATCCGAGGCTTTATTTCTTTGGTTTTGTCAAATGAGAAATGTGGGGAGTCCTATTACTGGTCCAATGTTGCAGTCTAAAGCCGCACAACTTCACAAGTTGTGGTTATTCACAACCATTATTCACATTATGGTTATAATTGGACAAGGAGAATTAGAGGAAGAAGAAGATACAACTGAAACTGTAACCAAAATTTCTCATGCTGAGGGTTTGAAACGAATCGAAGCAGTATCTGAATATATGGAACAGCAGGAGGAAACCACGGCAGCCGAGTTAATGATGCTACAGCGTTGGTGCTACACCTCCGCTAAGAAGAGAAACAAAACCATGATGCAAAAGACAATAAAAGACTTTTTTGGCAAGTGATTGTAAGTAATGTATATATCAAAACTTATATTTTTTCATCACAAATTACTTTTCCTACTGTAAATAAATTTAATTACAGTATTCAGTTTCAATACGATTTATGATTATTTTTAACCTTTTTCATTGACCTCCGTGTTATCCGAGTTTTTCGTTATCGGAGGTGGTCCCGGTCCCGTTTAGCTCGGATAATCGGACTTCTATTTTTTAAGATTTTTCATACTAGAATGAAACTTTTTTGGGGATTTATCTATATTATTCTGCACATTTTGTTTTTACATGACCTTATAGCTCGCTTGGTTCCCCCAAAATCGATCAAAACGTAAACTAACATAAAAGTACCCCTTACAAGTGGGGGGTATCTTCTGAACCGAGGCCGAGTTTGTACGCTTTGCGAGCTAAGAGAAGCAATCCATAACCCGAGTGCACATGGTCGAGGTGCAATCCCACAAACCGAGTTTTTCCATGATTAACAGTCCAAATTTGGTACACAGGTTAGCTGTCTAAGTCGCTCAGACGACTTCGTTAGACAAAAAATCCAACAAAATGAACCACGTTTTTTGACCGGAAGTAACTATTTAAACAATTTTGTTACTAAAATGAAACTTTTTAGGTTTTTAACTGGAAAAATAAATGTAGGATATTATTCTGTACACTTTATTTTTTTGCACGTCCTTATAGCTTGCTTGGTTCTCCCAAAATGTAAAATATCAATCGAAGCAAAGCAGTCCATAATCCAAGGCCGCAAGGTCGAGGTGCACACTTGCTTAAAGCAAGTGGAACGAAGCAGCACATGAGTCGAAAATGGAGGCTTAGGTGCAAACTAATTCTACTAATATATTTCATACGCACAGGCAGCTATTCAGCGTCTTTGTGAGTAGTCCAATTTCCCAAATAGTTGTTTGAAACAATAAAACATATAAATTTAATTTTGGAAATTCACCAAACTTACATCAGCGGTTCAGCTGTGAGATCGAATTGTTTATCATTAAAATAAAATACGGGAGAAGTAAGAGCTAAACACGTGTGTGAAGGGTTCCGTGCAGTTAGCTGTCTGGCAAATGTTACCAGAATGTTATTGATAACAAAACACATCAACACTTTATTTACTCCAAGGCGGTTTCTCCAAACACACAGTGTTAAATGAAAATAAAAAAACATTTTTTATAACTTTTCACAAAATTTTGGTTCTGCTACCTTATAGTTTTTCTGTGAGCACCTCTAACACCACTAGTTTTTTTTTTTTTTTTCAAAATTTTGGTTACAGTACTTTCACAAATACAAGAGGGAGGGATTTTAGCAACATATTCTCAAATATCTTGAAAACTTCATATCACAAACTGCTTTATAAACTAGTTT
>JAGFPH010002614.1:7069-23455 GCA_018207615.1 Philaenus spumarius | reverse complement strand
TGTATATGTGATATTCTTCTACGCGGTTCATGTAATCCCCCTTTTCACATTTTTGTAATATTTCCATGTTGTGTTCTATGTTTTTATAAGCATGATCATAGTTCACAAGGTGTTCAGCGAATTTTGATTTTTCCGGGTGTCTCAGTGCCTGGATATGTTCTTTACACCGTTTTTTGAAAGGCCGCCCTGTCTGTCCCACGTAGAATTTGTCACAAGAACTGCAGTTTAACCTATATATACCAGTATTCATGAAATTGTCTTGGTTTGAGGTTTTGTTGCTATTTAGTGTATGTTGTAGGTTTGAGTTGGTTTTGTAGGCTATTTTGTAGCCCTGTTGTCTGAAAACGTTAGCAATGGTATTGTTAAATTTAGGATTGTGCTGTAATACTACGAATTTATTATCTTGTTTTGTATTTGGTTTGGTACTATTTCTATTTTGTATTATTTTTCTATGAATTGTATCTACTATTTTTGGGTTGTAGCCGTTTTTTTGGGCAATGTGTTTTATTAAGTTTAGTTCTTCTTTGTAATCGGCTTCATCCATTGGAACTGGTATCAGTCTATTGATCATGTGGTTTGCAACGGAAGGTTGCAAAAAATAAAAAAATATTAATTATATCAACTTAGCTTGTTCTGTTTTTCAGCCCCACGTTGGGAAAGCCATTTTGCAACGGAAGGTCGCAAAAAATAAAAATATTAATTATATCAACTTAGCTTCTTCTGTTTTTCAGCCCCACGTTGGGAAAGCCATTTTGCAACAGAAAGGTTACAAAAATAAAAAAATATATAATATAAGACTGTTAAAAAAGTGGGGTTCGGAAAAAGTTTCAAAAATAAAAAAATATTCAAAAATAATAAAAAATGCTATATGTGGATTATTCAGCAATCATTAACACCTCTCCTTCACTTCTTTTATTTATTCACCTTAATACACCAGAAATCGTCGTTCATAAAATACCTTAAATCATCAAAAAACACCTCTTAGGCCTACTACCTTACCTCCATAAACAAAAATCACCATATATCATGTATCTCCTTAATTCCAACGTAGCATTGTATCTTAATATCACCTTAAACTCCACTTTATAACTCAGAAATAGCAATAAAAAAAAATAATAATAATCATAACCTATAATAATCCACATATAACTTCATCTATGCTCTGTTAGCATCTGTCTATCCATAATTATTAATTACTGTGAAATATTTATTGAATTAGTTTAACTTTCTCAGGGGTGAGTACCTGGCTGTTAAAGTACAAGCTAACTGGATGTACGTGGCTGAATAAAGAAATTCAAGACACCATGGCAGGACAACTATACGTTTACTCTGACATAATTAAGAAATGACTATTTACAACAAGATATATCAACATTACAAAGAATTAAACAAATCAATTATATACAATCTTTACAAATTATAGTTAGGCCTAGACCTATTTAAAAGCATGACGCAATAGAAAAAAGTTGAAGTTAAGTTATTTCTCAAAAATTGTAAAATTTCAAAAATGCAGACTTTTAAACTTAAAATAATGGCCATATTTACTCACGATACCAGTTGTTTCTGTACTTTTACCTAGGATTTCACTGAATTTACTCGATACAGTTAACACGCTTTCACTTCATCAACGACACTTGTTTGATCACATGTCTAGATATTTTAAACTCACTTATTATGGAAATTGTGCGATGGATTTCATTTTTTAAGTCTACCGCAACTCCGAAACACCTCTGCTCCACTTTGATACAACATTTATCATTATACTGATGAGAAAACTACATTTTTGACCAAATTCCACGGCACCCGCCGTTTACAACACACACAGTTCATTCGCCATGTTTTTCCTTCTAGAACGTTCTACCTCGTTCTTTCTCCCGTTCCGTTCCGTGCAATTTTGCACGTAGGCCATTTGTGCTAAGCCTTCCGTATCTCGATACATACGCTGATGTTGTGACTTGTTATACATGTGTTTATTTTTAATTGCTTTTGCATTGTTTTTGTATAGTTAAAGTGTTTATAATTTAATCATTGCTTGTCCTTATTAACTGTTCGCCTCAACCGCACTTATTTAAATAACTTCTTATATAGTTCTCACACGTTACATATGTTTATACATTAATATATTTTTTAAGTCTGCTTTTATTTTACCTACTTTTATAGTCTGCTTATTTTTTATACTTTATTTATTAAAAGTGATTTTACTGTAACTATTTTGCGTCATAAAGGAATTTATATATATGCAAAAATTATAAATGTTTATTATTATATATGTATTGCGTCATTTTATTTATTTAGACCAAACCTCTGTGCTTTAGACACTATGGGAAACTGCTGATTTATTTTTCATCGTATAGCATTTCTGTTACATGGCTGTTAGTGTTACAGGTTGTATGCTGCCATTTTATGTGTTATACAAAACAAGATAATAAATTCGTAGTATTACTACGTGTTATTCGTGTTATTCTCTTAAAACATCGTGTATACACAGATGATGGTACAAGATCGAGGAAGCAAATCAGCAGAGCAGTGTTGAGTCTAATAAAATTGCATTCAGTTGACAGCTTTATTAACCATACACTAACACCCAGATATTTGTGTATTTATTAGTTCAACTGGAGACAGCCCTGGGGAGTTTCCACGTACCGTCACAGCCGTTGAGCCATGCTACGGAAGTAGAGTTCGGAGACCCTGTTCGGGATTTGACGAGGAGATTTTTTCACCAACTTGTAAGGTTAGAGCATGGCTTAATTTTTGTATTTACTTACTAAAAGGATGTAAAAATTTAACTTTGATATTTTTTCGCTACAGTATGTTTCTGTTATAGTGCGCCAAGTTTCCAAAGCAGGTTTTGTGTATCAACACGATGAACAAATATCATCTAAAATAGGTCCAAAACTTCTGCCCGGACAATCAACTACTTTGTTTTTCTCCAAAACATTACAACTTTAAATGTAAATGAGATATTGACTTCAAATATCACATACACAGTTTTTATGAGTAATTTTAAAAGTTTTTTTAAAGTCAGAGACTTTGTTAAACATTTTAAGCGTCAAGTATCTCGAAACTGTTTTGTTAACTTTAAACAAAATTTATTATAGATAAAATATATATTTTTTTATGGCAGACGAAATGGTATTTTTAATTTTTCTGTTGCACAAACCATAACAAAGCTTTTGACAAAAACATAAAACGAGGGTCACAGAGGTATTTTTTTTATGAAATCTGTTAATTGATTTTGATTATTAATTGTATTCACTATCAGAATTCTAAACATGCTTTGGTTTTAGGTTATTCTTGGTGTTGTATACAATTACCAAGATTTTTTCAATAACTCGCTTACTGATCAGAAAAACTTTGTATCTTTGAATGAGACCCAAAAATTTAAACTACCGCGGATTCAAATGTTTTCTACAATCATCTTCAGGTTTCACTCTTCCAAGGTCATTTAAACATAAAAAAAATTATTAAAACACAAAAAGGTGCGTATACACTCTCGCGCCGTGCAACCAAAGTTAAAATAGCCTTGGTTGTTATAAATAATGTAATTTTAAGATCGTTGTACAGGTTAGCTATAGATTAAAATAAAGAATAATTGAAATAATAAAGAAGTAATTGATGATAAATATTTTTATTAAACTAAAGAATTTTAAAATTCACAATCTGTTGGCCAGTTCTTTCTTTCACAATCTTATTGAATTTACTTTCTGAATTCAGACTAGAAATAAAATATCGAATATAGGCCTATACAAAAGGGTTTCTTAAAACTAATAAGCAACTCAGGAATGATTTTGATGGTAATGAGAAATTATTTGGATTCCACAGAAGAGGGTTTTTTGAAGTGATAACTTCTATTGGCCCGTTGGGCACTTTCGACTTGGCTATGTTTTCGAAATCTCGCGTCACGCCAGATTTCTCGCGAGATCTTGCATCACGCCAGATTTCCCGCGAGATCTCGCATCACGCCAGATTTCTCGCGAGATCTCGCGTCACGCTTTTGTTTAGACACAAGTCAGATCGTGGAGAGGGAATATTATTAATACATTATTTACATTTATTAGCATAGCAATCAAATTAACACATAAGAATTAGTTAATATAATATAACAGCTGATTTCGCCCATCATCTGTAATTCTTAAACAAAACCCAGCGTAGATTATATTTTGGGGTTATGTTTACAACTTCAACCATTAAAATTTCTTGTGATGTTAATTTTCTTATATATTAGTTATACAACTAATGTAGGCTTCTATAACTATAAGTTATATGGGCTTCTACACGTTATAAGATTTGCTTTGGGGTTATAAACTGTATATAAAACTAACCTTTGATCATCAATATATTCGTTTATACAAATTTAAAGAAGGATACCTACTGTTTAACTTCGCAAACATTCGTACATCTTTGTATAACATATTTGATTATTAATTTCTTTACTGTAATATTAACAACTTCTAAATCATTTGATCTATCAATATGAAATAAAAGGTAACTAAAAGATAATATTTTTACCTTTCATTAAATATATAATAACTGATATAAATAAACAATTTGAACAAATAGGCCTACAGTTTTATAATCCTTATAATTGTACACATTTACCGAGTTAAAAATCCCCGTAGTCATAGAAGTTATCACTTCCAACGTGTGGTCTTAAGCACACCCAGTTAATTTTTTTTCTGATAGGCATCGATTAACTTTATTATTTTTTCTACTGACCACTCCATAACTCACAAAACAATCAACAATCAGTGCTCATGAAAAACTACAAACCTCTCAAACAAACGTCCAAATCTGATCGGCGAACACACAAAGGGTTCGTTGAAAAAACCGATAGGAGATGGATCGTGATGCGCCATACGCGTGCGGTTCGTGCGCAGCTCCAACACCCCGTACTAACTTAGAGAACTTGTTGCTCGCACGCCGCGCAGCGCACAAGTGTATACGTACCTAAAGATAACACAAACATACATTAACACAATTTAACATGGATCATGGAGGCTACACATTGAAAAATTGAGCAAGAAATTAAGTTCGATTTGTTTTCAAATGTTCATTTTGAGAGATTCTGTAGACTTAAAAATTAGGTTAATTTCCTACCATGCTTGTTTTTGCTCTTTGTTTCAGTATGACATTGAATTATGGGGAAATTCATCAAATGCATTTGACTATTTTTAGGATTTAAAAAAAAATATATTCAAACTATGATGTTTTTAAACTTAAATAAGTTGTATAAATCAGTATTTAAAAAATTTTACACTACCATCAATGTATATTTTTAAATGTTTTATTTTTGTGCATACACAGATAAATACTTTTTATGATGGCCAAACTGTTCATTGTTTCAACACAAGGTTTAGAGAACAGCTTCAGTATCCCATGTTTAGTCTGATGTTGTTTGAAAACACTCCTTTTTGTATGGGCTTAAAACTTTACAATAAAAACCAAATCGAGTAAAGAGGTTTACATGTAAAAAGTTTAAGGATACTGTAAAAAATTTTTAGTCTAAAAAGAATATTATAACGTAAATGAATGTTTTAATTACCATTCATTGGAGTAAAGTGAATATTTTGTAAAATTTTGTAATTTGCTTATTTTTAAGCTGTAGTTTTGTTTAGTTTTTAAACAAAATTTAAGGATAATTGACAAGCAACCTGCTCATTGGCACATTTTATTTGTACTTATGTGAATGTTATGTTGCAATAATTAATAAACAAAATACAAAATTGTATTATACATGGCATTAGTACATGGTTCTGGAACTGAGAATGGACTGTCGATATATGCTTCCTTCCTTTGTTAATGAATTTTATGATTTCGTTCTTTACTGTTGTCCTGATCCCTACCTACAAACTTCATAACTGTGTCATAGATTATATTAGAGTGGAAAGGCTGTTTGTTAGATCTAATTTCACTGTCACTGTAAATTGTAAACTCCTCCATCATGTTCATCTAACGATTTTTTTTGTATCATTTTAAGGTTTTTAAATTGGTGTGTAGAGTATATCGTAAATCAGTATATCTACGGTTGCAATCAATGAGATGCGAGTTGAATTTTGATTTAGTCCATTTCAAATTCGGTCTAGATAGGTGTTGCTTCAAACCAATGTAATATTTAGGACAATCATCGCATGTAGTCGCACGTTTTATCATGTTTGTATTTTTATTTAACCCTATGTTTTAATTTATCATAGGTTCGTTAGGTTTGGCTAATTCATATTTTGTGATGTGATTAAGAACATTTCAGTAAACTGTAGATATTAATTTTTTTCTTTTCTTTGTTGGGCAGTGTGGAAGTGACAATTTCTTCTGTTCTTGTTGTGTTTTCTTATGATTTCATCAATAAATTAGCTGTTTTAAAGTTGTATTATTTTGTAAATGACTATGCCGCACATATCTGTCATGGACAGTGAACAGATAAATTAAACGTAAGAACATGTCCATGGTCCAGTAAGAAAAAATTACTGTTATTTCAATACATTCTATATACAGCAACTGACTTTTAACTCATCCTGTAGTTAGAGGATGTTAATTTCCATAAAATGCGGTTTGTTTGTTGTATCTATCTTTACTGGAACCAGAGGTACTTAGCCACTGAGATATTTGTGGTACATCTGAGTAAACCATATTAATAACGTGGTTACAGATATAAACAAATAGAGAAAGCTTTTCGTTTGGCGATTGATTTGAACGAGTACGATCTGTTCATGGACTTACATCACTATGCTCGTAGTGTGGGCGATGTCGGCATGGCAGCAGCTGCCTTGGAGAAAGCAGATCAAGTGTCCGAGTGTGACTCTCATTCTGGTATTTGTTTTGTTTAATTTTAATATAACTCTTTATTATTTTTATTTTGTAATAATTTTCTGTGTACACACTTCCTCAGCAAGGGTTATAAAATAAAAATAACAATAACAATAAATAGCACAACTGTAAGCTGCAAATAGAACTTGGATTGCGTTTTGTTTTCAATGTCGTTTCATACAAGGTATTCAGTCTATTAGTTCAGTAAAATGCATTAAACCATACAAGTGAGATAACATCGGCCAATATCTGGTGTGATCAGGATGGCTTAGTTGGTAGAGGGTTATCATGGAATGGTAAAGGTCCTGGGTTCAAATCTCGGTCTTGGCCCGTGTTTTTTCACTTGTAATTTAGATAACTGGTTAGACAATTTGGGTAAGTAATGTAGTAATTTTTGTTTTACTTTTAGAGATTTTAGCTTAAAATGCCTTATAAGCCTAATAAGTCAGATCACTCATCTGTATATCGATATTTCTGTTACATTCCATTTTCTCCAGAATATTTATAGGTATGAGTGAGATTTAGCATAGGCGTAGTTATGAAGCATGCTAAACCTGTATGTTTCAATAATCGGAATTCAACAATTGTTTTACTTTAAATTTTGGGGGCTTAACCCTTTGAGCACCGTAGCAGAAAAAAATATTTGATTGAAAAATACCAGTGAGTTTTATAACGGACTGCTGAGAAATACCGACCCTTTTTAGACCTTTGCCCATAACTTTACATTTTTCCTTATAAAACCTTTATTTTTTGGTCGAAATGAATAATTTTTTTTTTAAATGTGTGTATTTAAATTAATTATCATAATATATCATTTATTTGCTCTTAACAAAAGCAAATATTTTTTGAAAAAATTTTAAAGTAGGCCTACTCACCAAATTTTTTGTTTTTTAATTTTTGACGTTCATTTGTGGAAACGTAATTAAAACATTTTTTTTTGTCAAAATAGTTTACGACACTGAAAACTATAACTAAAACTGTACACAATCACAAAGTTTCAACAAAATCTAATGAAAAACTATTAATGAAAATCTAATCTAACTACGACGCACAGGCAAAGCACAACAGTTAATAATTGACAAGGCCTTTTGAATCAACTAAGGAAAGTTGTAGATCATAGATTATGCACAAATGTGCACATATTCTTAATCTACAATTCTTTAATAACCGTTTAAACCCAAGATTGGATAGTTTTGTTGAAAAAATAAGAAGAAAAAGAAAAAAAACAGAACGTCCTGGAATCCGGACGTTGGTATTTCTCGACTGTTCCACTCGCGTCCGGATATCAGGACGTTGGTATTTCTAGGCAAATTTTTTGTCGTCCGGATATCAGGACCTTGGTACGCAAAGGGTTAAGTTTGGTACCCACAAAAAAATGATGATACTGTCGAGGTCTCATTTGAAAAGGTTTTATTTAAGAATAAAAAACTACTTTTAAAGAATTTTGTATTGTGTAGTTTTTAAGAAAATTCCGGAAGTGTTGCTAAAAACTCGTACTCTTCAATTTCAGAAAGAGTTAAAATACTGAAAAAAATTTGTGTTAGAGGTACTTATATACTTTACTGAAAAACTAAAGCTGATTCAAAATTTTGTTAAAAAATTAATACGTATTTGTTTTTCGTCCGGGTGGTTAAGATAATCCTTCGTTTGGTAGCCGTCTCCTACTTTTACTGGTCCCAACCACCAATGTATAATGTATTCAAGCAATGGTTATGCTTATTGTTTAAATGGTTGTTCATGAGAATATATTGGTTTGACATGTTTTTTTTAATTGTTTAAAAAATATATAATATATGTGATAAATGTGTTGTGTAGCTCATGATTTTCTTCTGAAAAAGTAGTAAAATGTTTATGACAACAATATGGAGGATACATGTCCAACAGAACAGTGAAAGTTTTTTTGAATGCGGGAACTAACCATTGTTGCCAATCACTAATTACAACCAGCCAGACCTTATACATAAACATACTTTGTATGCACAAATATACATTAGAAAAGAACTGGTGCAGAGTCATTTACATCCAGAGTTGGGACTAACGAATATGAAAACTAACGAATAAAGTAACTAGTTAGTTTTTTTTACTAACTTATAACTCTACTCGTTAGTTTTTTTTTAGCATTAATTTCTAACTGTAACTAGTTAGAAAAATGAGTAACGAATAGAAATTCTAACGAGTTAGATTTATAAGCAAAAGCCTATTTTGAAAAGGACCATTTCGGTCACCAAACAGCGGAAACTCGAACAATGGGTTTGTTTAGTCGGAGTCGGCCCGTTATGATTTCTCTGAATAGCGATAAGGAAAGTGCGCTCAACTCAAGGTTGTGGGAGGGGCTGGAAAAGAAGGGACAAGGGACTAGAATAGAATTTTAGGGGGAGGGAGCACGAGCGTCCTGGGGTTGTTGACTTTGCCACAAAGAATCACGAGCACACTTTCTCTTTTTACTTTTAGATCACTCGGCGCATCAGCTATGTGTACTTTGGTTTTTGAGAGGGATTGAGATGCACAATCAGTAGACCGGTTGTCGCCGTGGTACTAACTTACTTTTTGTACTTTTAATCTTGTAGAATTAATTGCCCAAGTAGTGTGGAAAGTGTTTACTGTTTTGTAGAACTGTTTGTAGTGCTGACGTGTTGTTTATAGTTTATTTGGAATTTTGCTTATATAGTTTAAAGTTTAGATAGTTATAGATTGTTTAGTAGTAGGCCTATAGTTTCATTTGTTAAAATGGGTGAAGTTTTGTGGCTAAATTTGAGTAAACTGTTTACTCAAATTAACCGGGACAGCAACAGTAGCAATGTTACGTTCAAGAGTCTTTTATGTTTGCCGAAGAACAAGCAAGTTAAAGCATCTGTTACATCGGCTTCCAATTTAAGGGCGCAATTTAATACTTTTAAATAAATAGTTAATACTTACAACTTTATGGTGGTAGGTAACTTTACTATTATAGAAATAGAACACGTAAACAAATGTCAATCTATTTAGTGTTGACTTTTTTAGGGCATAGAGGGTTTGAAAAGTCTTCAAACCAATTTTTAGAGATCTCTGATCTTATAAAATATTTTTTCAAGTCATGGTTTCTTATATATTTATTATTATACATTTCTAATATCTATATATTAATGGAATATGAGTAAAAATAAATTATAAAAATTCTATATAAACTATTATATTTTCTTAGTTTAAAATTGTATCTAGGGCCTTATAAATTTATATAAATTATAAATACTAGCTGACCCATGCGAATCATTTGCATTAAAAATAGCAATTTAGTGGTGTAACGGCAGCTCTCCAGCTGGGTATTGTTATCATCAGTATTGCCAACGCCAGGAAAATACCCCTACAACTTACTTGATCGTACATCTATATTACTTTCGGATTCTTTATAATTGTATTTTGTATATTTTTCCGGTGTAGCGGTTAAGGAAAGCTTTAAAATGATGCCTCATTCATGTAATTTGATGATGTATTAAGAAAGTTATGGCGTACCGACAAAAAAATGGCATTGAGAAATAATATATGTGATTATATCTTTTATAAATTATAAGTGTTTGTTTGGGAGTAAATAAGTTATTATTTTCTTATAGTAGCCTACATGTTACTTACTACTAGCCTATATAAATTAATGTTTTGCAATTTCTAGTTACCGTTGTTTGGTCTAAAAAATAATTTATATGTTACTGTACTTTGCACATTTTGTAAATTTTTCGTTTTTTTTTTTAAATTTGCAAATAAAAACAAATGTTTCACCTGACACATACATTCTAAACAATGCCTGGGAAATATTAAAAATAACATAACAATATGTAATTTTGTTAACTTTTCCTAGTTGAAGTAAATAAAAAACCGACTAACTTATAACTTTATTTAGCTACTTTGTTGGAGACTAACTTCTAACTTTAATCAGTTACTTTTTTGCTGACTAACTTTTAACTTTATTCAGTTAGGGTTTTTCCTGGCTAACTTATATATAACTCTACTCGCTTATTTTTTTGATCGACTAACTCTAACTTCTACCAGTTACTTTATTTTAGACTAACTTTCCCAACTCTGTTACATCAATATATACATTTTATTCCTTTTTTTCTTGTTGCCTTAATACATTTTTCAGAGAGAATTATTAAAATACTCATCTGTACTTTAACCAGGGTGTCTAGCAACAGGGAAAATAGGGAAAACCTGGAAAAGTCAGGGAATTTAACTTTTCTGGAAAAATCAGGAAAAAGTCAGGGAATTTAGGTTAAGGTCAGGGGAAAATAACATTTCTAAAGAAAATAGTTAAAAATAACTATTTACAATCGTAGATTAATACAATTTTTAATTGAGAAAATAAACATTAAAGATAAGATGAACATCTAAATTAATCAATAAGAAAACTATGTATTCTGATACGTAAAAACAATTATCGGCAAGTTAAGCGTGTGATTGTGGCAGCTTGTTCCAATGCACTTGCCGTGATATGACTTTGAAACCTTTCTCTAACGTTCTATTTCTAAAAATGTTAGTTTTATAGTTAAATGTTTTCGAATTTGGGTATCTTCATATCAATTAATTAAATATTCAATGCAAATCTGTACTGGTAGCTGGATTACAAAAACCAATTACTGTAGTTATTTCTTTTGTTATAATGTAATAATATATAATTTGAGTAATTCAATATTTATAGTCATAAATGCGTAATTTGCAACTGCTGGTGGTTGGTACATTAACATAGATAGTATTAAATATTGAACTGTTATAATATTACCGTGTTTAATTAAATATTTAATTAATTCCCTAAAAATTTATTTGCTCACCAATTTAATTTGTTTGATTTACTAAAATTAAATTAGCATGGTTTTGTTTGTGCTTTTTTCTAAAATTGGTCAGGGAAAAAGTTATTTAGTCAGGGAAATGTCAGGGAAAAGTCAGGGAATTTCAAAAGGTCATATCACTAGACACCCTGTTTAACATACTTTTTTTATAACTTGCTCTTTGATAACATTTTTAAAACCTCCAAGACCAAGAGTCTTATAAATTTGTGGCAGTCAGTTATACATTTTTACTCCCATACACTGTGGACTATTTTAAAACTGCTTTGGACGATAAAATGGAAATCTGTCATTTTCTTTTGCTTTGGTACTATAACAATGATTATAACAGTTCTTTACAAAGCCTGCTTTATTTTTGTGGACCCAGGACAAATTTTCATATACGTAAAGTCCTGGCAACGTTAGTAGATTGCCATCTCTAAAAGAGACACTACGTCTTCTTTCTCTGCCTATCCTAGTAATAGTTCTTTGAATTCTCCCCCACACTACAATGGCGCCTACCTTAATACAGATTCATTATAAGCATGGTAAACCATCAAACAGGCTTGCAAGGAAACGCCCCGCTACAAAATCGAAAAAAGCATAAACCATTGATCTTAACTTTCACTTAATGTTTTTAGTCCAGTCAAATTAGGTATTCATCTTGCATTAAATCATGGGGTTCCAATTTTTTTCAGGAATGTGTAGTGGAGTTACGGTGACCTTCTAGAAAAAACTGGGGTTTCTTTCCTAGGCCAGACCGCCTTTTTATTCGTCGCCATTTTGAGCTAATTTCTAAATGAAAGTTCAATGTTAAATAAACATCAAAATAATATCCAAAAACTTGTGACAATTAACAAAATTCTTAATTTTGTTTTCAGTGTTTTTTCCGTTACTTTTCGTTTTAAAATGGATTATTTCAGTTTTGTCTGGATTCAGAAGAACCCGATTTTGCTTACTACATCATTAAAATTTGTAATACAGTTTTACTTAATAATTACTGTGGTAGCATCCACAGTAATATTAATTCCAAATTTGTTGCCACTTAGAGATCATTATTATAAAAATTAAAAACAACAATGGTCCCAGTATGGATTCTTGTGGTACCCCAAATTTTACATGATCCCATTTTGACGGAAGTCTTCTAAAACGCGCGTTTTAATTTTATGATATTCGGTAAACAACTTTATCTACTTTATTTTTGTTAGGTTCGTCTGATTGTGACTGCTCACAGTCGTCATGTTCGTGCAGTTGCGACTCCACAAGTTCAGGCGAGGAGAGTGAAGAGAGAGGGGAAGAAGCTAGACCTACAATACCTCCTCCACTTCCAATCATCACTCGAAGTCATCCTCCGACAAGACAGAAAGTCAAGTTTTCCGATACAGTCACTCACATCACGGTACCTGTAAGTTGTCAATATTGTTAAAGTTAAACTAATTAGTATTGGGTTATGTCTAATAAAGATGAATACTATAGCATCATCTTGGATGGAGAACTCAACCCCTTGTATTTTAAGACAACTCTTTAAGACCTTTCTTTTTCAAAACATTTTCATATCTTAAAAATTGGGAAAATTATAAACGGTACAAGATTGATAAAAAACGTCTAGCATACCCTTGCCTCCAGTATTTTCTGTACCCATGTAGAGAACTTAATAATATTCTACATAACTGTCCATTAGAAATTTTATACATATCATTGGATTTGTGGTTACTTTTCCTTTTTTATAATGTATAACATTAATAGTTTGCTAAGCTACTTTCAAGTCACATTGAGATTTACCGAGGACTGTTTTTGGGGATCATTTTAATTCCATGCAAACTGTTTAAAAATGTTCCTCTCCAAATGAGTTATTCTAAAATTTTAGTAAATTAGAGGAGATTTCAATTCAATTGTCAAACAATATTTTCCATGAATTTGCACCAAAACTTCCTATAATCTCGGAAGGAAGTATGAATGCTTCATTAAAAGTAAAAACAAAAAAAAATGGAAACACACCTTCAAGACGTTTAATTTAAACTTTTAGTTTATGATAAATTTGACTAAGTTAATTTCTAATATTATGTAAGGTTTCAAACAGTTAACCGAATGTTTGTTTAGGAGGAACCATCCGTCCTATGCGAAGAGGATGAAGACGACACAAGGCTCGCTAGTGTTAACACAGTAGGCTTACCTCCAACATACTTTGCTCGTCCAACAAGTGTTCTGATGCAACCTAGATTAAAGCAAGGACTGACGCCTTCCGCAATGTCGGTGTATCTGGCCAATAGACATCCTGTATTATCGCCCTCTCCTGGTAAGTAGATTAGGTTTATCGTGGTGCAAAAGACATGAATTGTTTCAACACAAATCAGGGTATTTTTTCGGCATTGGAACTTGAGGTATTATTCCTTATCAATCATTTGATATTCTGGCAAGAACTCATGGTGCACTGTGGCGTTAAAATCGAAGAACATAGTGAGCAATCGCATTCGACCACAATTAATTGCCAAGCTTTGTTCGGTTTTGGCGATCCAGAATGCGGGACTGGGAAGATTGAGGCTTAATTTCAACATCATATCCGTAAACCCATGTTTCATCACCTGTTATGACTCATTTTAGTAGATCTGCACATTGTTGACTTCATTTTGCGACTTCTGAACAACTTCCATTCGCTGTTGTTTTTGTTGGAAATTCAACAATTTTGCTGCCTCATGTCTCATATATTAGTTCATTGTCATTTAGTTCTAAGTTTGTGTTAATGGATTTCCGAGTTTTTCTGTTTTTTTTAAATATTTTTTATTATTTTCATAAATAGTTAAGTCTTGATGAAACTTCAAAAAAATAAATTTTAAGTTGAATCTATTAAGTACTTTTATCTTTATTAGGTATTTATACGGTGATAAACAGAATCCTATTCACTTTTAACAAAAAAGTTTAAATGTTTAATATTTGATTATAAAATAACAAAAATAGGGACAATAACAAAGCATTTTAGTTAGTATAGTTATATGATGAACCTTTTTCTTTACTATCACTAGGAAAATGAGCCCTGAGTGTTTAAATTCAACTAAGGGTAACTTGTGTGTACTGTTGTAAATAAAAACAAATTTTATTTCCAGAAGTCCGAGAAGACGAGGAAACAGGAAAAATCAAAGTCGTCCATTTTGGAGTTGTTTAAAAGCTGTGATGTAATTTAGCCTTTCATCCGTCCATTGTTGTAGGTATAAGTTAACAATGCCATAACAAGGTTTAAGTACAAAGTGCCTTAATTAGATAATAGTAGGCAATAACTTAGTTTGCTAGAAATTGTAATTTTTTTACGAAAAATATATATTTTATATTGTTATTTAAAGTTTAGTACATCTTATACACGAGTGTTGTTACACATAGGTGCAATTTATTTATAAGTTTAGAAATTTAGTAAGAAAGTATTTGTAGGCCGAGGTGCTATATTAGAAATCAAGTGGAACTTGGATAGAGCCTAGTTTGGTTATACAGTAGAGTCCTGGTAATTCGAGTCTCGATAATTCGAGGTTCCATGTAATTCGAGCCACAAATAGCATTGAATGTGACCATCCATTGTGGCTCATTCTTGCTGCTTGTAGGATACCGATCTTTAAATTTTTATTTTTAGAAGAATCTGTCAAGAGCGTTTGTACAATAAGTATCCGGTATAAATGCTTAAAATTTTTTGATATGCCCTGATCCATTGGCTGTACAACTAAAGGGGGGGGGGGGGGGGGGGGGGGGGGGGAATAACCGTAACGTTGTTCATATAAGGGGGATAGAGTTATGCGCAATACAAGTGTCAATAAACAATATGATTGTTCTTTTCTGTTTACAAAAGGTTTTGTCGAGAATTAATAACAGACAGAGATTGGGCAGAGAATCAATGACAAACTACAGTATCGGTACCTATAGAGAATTCTCAGAAGGCAAAATTCTTGGAAACCGGTACCGCGTCTAGAATTACAATACGTGTACAAACACGTAAGTCCTGCCCCCTATGTCCAGCCCCCTTTCTACCAGACGGTAACCTATTTATCCAGCGATCCCTTTCACAGCCCAAGATTTATTTTTAGTGAAAAAAACTTTGAATTAAAGAAGTTGACTTCGAATTATCCATAATTGTTTTACATTGATATCATATAAAGTTCAAGGAACCGAACCAAAACTTCGAATTAACGGTAATTTCGAATTAAAGACTTTTGAATTATCCAAGTTCTACTGTATGTACAAAAATAACATTGAAACAAATTTTTCCCGGCCCTGCCGTATCCCCCTGGCGTGACATCACAGCTCGTAAACGTTGCAGTGTAATTAAACAAAAAACTATTTATGATTTCTTTAATAAGTAAGTTTCTATTTTTTACTGTGCGTAAAATTACTTTTTTACCTCAGTATTCAATGCAAAATAGTGTATATTTAATAAAACTTTTTTCGGAGATACAAGGACTATAAATATTAGTTTTATCTTAACCTCTACCTATTCCGTGTAATTCGAGTTTTTCACAATCGGAGGTACTCTCGGTCCCATTCAACTCGAAATATTGGGACTCTACTGTATTGTTAATTTTTGGCGATAGGTTAGGTTTGGTTCGTTTCGTTTTTAACTTATATTAATTATGTTTGATTCGAGGAGTAAAAAAATTAGTTGTGTTAGTCTATTTTTCTGAAAGAAGATAAGTATAGTTAATATATGTTTTATTGTGCCACCTAGAAGAGAATAAAAAAGGCTAGGAAAACTAGCATGATTTGTGGTGCATTTGGGTAGCAATGTTTGCTTCGAAACAGCAACGAAGAAATTCAAATT
>JAGFPH010002613.1:160279-176264 GCA_018207615.1 Philaenus spumarius | reverse complement strand
GAAATCGATCGAATAGTTTTCTCTCTAGCTTTGTATACATACAGACAGACATTTTGTAAAAACCACTTTTTTTGACTCAAGGGGTCCCAAAACGGATA
This sequence comes from Philaenus spumarius, assembly GCA_018207615.1. Lineage (NCBI taxonomy): Eukaryota > Metazoa > Arthropoda > Insecta > Hemiptera > Aphrophoridae > Philaenus > Philaenus spumarius. The sequence continues at coordinate 176,166 of JAGFPH010002613.1, read as the reverse complement.
TTTCCACAAAAATATCAACATCGATTTTTTTTGCGATCACTATACTTTCTCTATACTATAGTATAGTGAGAAAGTAATAATATTTATTAGTTAATCTCCAACTTTAATAAAAAACTCTCCTACCCCACCCTACAAGTCACAGTGAATCTGTAATCTGTTTAATAATTTAGATGTGTTTCTGAGAAAGTATGTGCCAGTTCCTGGTACCGTTTATTAGCGAGTTCCCTCACCTCATGTCAGCGGTTCAGCTGTGTTTATACTATTTTTCCAAGATTTATATACCAAGATCCAAAACTGGGCTAACCGAACTGTGCTAAAATATTTTGATATTTTTAAATATTCAAAATGGTGAACGTTGAAAAATTTTTTTAAATCAAATATCCCGGAAACTTTAATTTTGTATTTTATAAGAGACAAAATATTTATATTTTTTAATAACAATAAAATGGATTTTTTACTTTACTGTACTTTGTAAAATAGCCCAAGTTGTAGTCACAAAACCTAAAACGACAAGATTTCACAAAACATTATTTTTTGTTCGGAGGAAAAAACAAATTTATAACTGGATACATGGGGATTTGGGGACATATACCTGACGCTGCGAACTACACCTTCCAAGAAATACCCAAATATAATATACAGGGCGAGTATAAAGTTCCGGCACGGTTTAATATTTTTTAAACCATTGCATACCAGTGACGAAGATTTTACATCTTAACAAATTAAAAGCATACAAAATTCACTTGGTGCAGGAACTCTAATATTATAACTTTCAATAAATAATTCAATTACCAGGTGAATCACTGACATGAGTTCAGTTAATTTCAAAAATTAAGTTTATTATATGTTTTAGGGTTTCAGCTACTTGGGAAATCGGTCTACTAACGAAGGCGTTGAATAGCTGCCAGCATGTTCGATATAAATCAGTAGAATTGGATTGAATCTCAGCATCCACTGCCCAGGATCAAGAGCGGCTTCGTTCTGCTCGCAGCGGAAAAGTTCGCTTTGAAAGTTGGTGGCACCTCGACCATGCGGCATCGGTCACTTCGGCCTCGGATCAGAAGTAGCCCCTACGGCAAAATCCCCCACGTTGATTTGAACTGGGTATTTTCATTGTATTTTACGTTTCGATCGATTTTGGGGGAATCGCCCGAGAGGCTATGAGGTCGTGTAAAAAATCGAAATGTGCAGTGTTTTAAATAAAACCCTAAAAAAGTTAGTTTCATTCTAGTACGAAAAATCTCCAATAATTGTCACTTCCGGTAAAAAACGTACTTCCAGTTGTTGGATTTTTAGGCTAACAAACTTGTCGAAGCGTCTTAGAAAACCAATGTTTGTACCAAATTTGAACAAAATCGGATGTAAAATGCGCTCATTAGAGTGCTTACACATATATACATAACATTTTTATTCCCCCCCCCCAAAAAACATGTTCTGAGGGCTTTGACCGGTGCTCATTAACTCCTCCTGACCTTAGGTCTTACCTTAAGAGTCACTGCAATAGCTCATGATTGCTATGGAAATTCGCTGATAACAATAAAAGCACATACAATAAACAGCATGTTTTGTAATTCATGGATTTTTTTTTTTTTTGTTTAACGTCCTGCTGCTTTGCACATAAGGCTAATGAAGACGGGACCTACAGTTTTACGTGGAATCCGAACCACAGCCAACGATGTCTATTAAGAAACCATTTAGAAAATAATTCGGGGTCAATGGGAATTGATTGCCATGACGATTGATAAAGCATTGATGCCTTAACAATCACGGCCACCGTGGCTCTTTTGTAATTCATGGAGATCATTTAGGAGGTGCTTACATTGACTAAAATAAAGAAATATCTTCTATAAACATGTGTCTGGACACATTTATTTTACCACCTGTAGGTCATATTTTTTGTTTTTACTAAATAATTTGTATCTCTAGATTGGCTGAACCGATTGAGTTGAAATTTTACTCATCAATGTAAAGACCTAGTTTGAAAAACATTAATTAATTTTATTAAACATTAGTTTGTTTCAGTAGTTAATTTCAAAGTGGCGGACTTAGTACATACTGCACGTATGATTGTAAGTATAAAATAAAATTTGTATTGCTAAAAATATTCTTATTATATTTGTATTAAAAATTGAATTCATAATCAGAAAATACCAGATTGTGTGAGCTGGAGGGAGTACTGTCAAAAAACACAGTGAAGTACTTCGACTCTCGTCTCAGTTACTGGGAGCAGATTGGACATGGGAGAAAGCAGTTAGAGTCACTACGGCTCTAAGTCGACTTATGGCAAACATCCGTGGGCCAATGACAGGAACACGACGACTGCTATTGACGGTTGCACACGCCGTTCTTCTGTATGGAGCAAAATTTAGATGGAAGTGCTTAAGAAATATTCCTATCGGAATAAGAGCTTGTACCTATAGGACAGTGTCAGAACCGGCTGTGCTGGTTATTGCAAGTATCCCTCCTATCGACCTGATGGCAATGGAGACGATGCTTATATTCGAGAGAAGGGATGAAGCCAAGATTAAGGCGGAAGCTAGAAAGCAAACGCTCAGACTCTGGCAGGGAAGATGGGAACAGGAGACCAGAAAGAGATGGATTTAATTAAAAACATCTCCAAATGGATTAACAGACCACATGGCAATGAGAACTTTTACATCATCCAGCTGCTCACTGGACATGGTTGCTTTCCTGGCGATGACTAAAGTGGAAAGCCTGCTGAGCCCGTATGGCAACTCAGTGCTGGATGATGTTACGCACACTTTTTTTCTCCTGCATCAGAAGGGTGGAAAAAATGTGAGATCGAGGAAAAGATTGGTTTGCCAATACAGTAGCGAAGATGCTACTGAGGACTCGTGGAACCAGGTTCAGCATTATACCAAACAGATTCTACGACAAAAGACTACAGAACTGACTCCAGGCAGTAAGTAGAAGAAGCCTGTTATGGCCATGAAAGGCACCACTCTGAGTAATGCTAATAGCAGACCCAGAGTGGAGGTACTGCCTGCAGAAGAAATGGAGGTTACGGTTTAGTGGGTCTACTAAAAGAACCGGAAGTCTCACAAACCAGAGAACACGTGCTCTCTGCTAATGCATTCCCATCTCGAAAAAAAATACCAGATGCAATAATAAAATAACATAATATTATGCAAGTGTGATGAAATCGTAATCCTTCAAATGACATCAGGTAGCTTTAGTCATACATACAGTTTTGCTTACCAGTGTGATCTGGCCTTTTACGAAGCCTGCCAACAAATGATTTCAGATTAAAAAAAAAGCCCGAGTCAATTTAAATTTTGTTCCGTTGGATAGGCCTCTTCATTGTTCTAAAGTATAAAGTTTTGGTCCCACTATAAACAACACTCTAAGCTGGAAAGACTATGTTACTAACATGTGCAATAAAGTATTTGGTATGCTTTATCATTTGGTATACTTCCACTTAGATACTTGTATGTGTACAAGGTACTTGCAGATTTCTTTAAAGCAAGTGGTGAAATAAATAATGATTACAAACCCCAAAGATATTCTAAACGTAAGATTGTTAATATTTTACCTAAAACAAAACTAACTGCATTCAAAATTTGTTTTCTATTTAGAGGGGCTAAATTGTTCAATATTTTACCAAAGGAGATTCAGTTGTACAGTACATTTGCTAAGTTGCAGTACATTCAAAATCAGTAAAAGAATGGCTATTTAGGATAAAATGATATTGAGTATCTTTTAAAATAAAAGTGGCTGTTATATTGTTTATATGGAAATTATGTGTTTTGTTTAAGAAGATTGTAAATAGAATTATAAGTATATCATAGGATTGATTGAGTTTAGCGTTATTTATTAATACTGTTTTTGGCAAGGAGGCTTATTATTATTTGTATTTTTGTTATTATTGATTACACCCTTTAGAATTAAAATTTGTATTTAACAATTAAAATAATTACTTGTTAAGTGCTAAGTGTAAAGGGCACCTCAGAAAGATTTTATTCTTTCCTTTTTTCTTCTAACTCAAGTGATAAAAAAAAAATGGTAAATCCTAAACAGGCTTATCCTAAGGATTACCTAATTTTCCATGTGTTAAGTTATGTAGAAGAATTATAATTAGTTTGTTGTTTTGTTTTTTGTTTGTTTTTTTGCTGTAAATACAATGTTATAAAGTTATGTATGTATGTTACACATGGAAAATAAAAATATCTATCTATCTATCTATTTGCTGGCATACACTCTCTGAAGAAGGTAAAAGATTGCTTGCCTTTTAATGTTAGAGTAAGGCTGGTGGAAACATAAATTTGTCTATATTTTAACTATTGCGATACTGTTATCGATGACATGACTGTGGAATTAGCTAACAAACTTCAGCATGCTCAAAATTATTGTTTACGGTTCATTCTTGACTTAAAACGTGACGATCATGTGACAAACACAATTATAAACAAATAATTTCAATACTAAAACTGAGTTTTTTTCCAAAATTATCATATTTTGTTGTTATTGCACGCTATTCTGATCACTGGATTACCTCGCTATCTGGCAGAAAGGTTTGTCTTTAGCTCAAAAGTGTAAATGCTACCGACACACGAGGAGGAGCTTCATTATTACTTATACCCAGGCACAGAACTGAGATATTTAATAAATCATTCACTGTGACATGATTCCGCTGTGGAATTCATTGTCGGAGAGTTTGAAATACATCAACAATCGTGTTCAGTCCAAGAAGGCTTTGGGTTGTTGGTTCTGCGACAGTTTTGGGAAGTTTCGGGTGCTCGGGAGGTTTTGAGGGACGTTCTTGAATGTGTTTATATATATTGTAGCCAAATTTACATTTAGTTTTATTTTACTTACGAGATAAACACTTACATTTTTAGTTGTCTCAGTTTTTGTACATTAAGTTTCAGAAGACATTTTTATTTTATAGTTTTTTGTTCGTTTATTAATTTTTGTTTGTAGTGTGAATTGTTATGCATTTTGTAATTCTAGGTTAATAGGAAGAGAAGACACAATGGTCCTAACTTCGCCTCTAAACCTAAAGACTACTATTATTATTAATATAGCATTTAACCATTATTAGCGAATTTCCATAGGAAAATTGAGCTATTGCAGTGGCCCTTATAAGATAAGACCCAAGGTCGGGAGTAGCAAATGAGCATTGATCATGGTCCCCTGAACACCTTTTGGGGTGTCATTAAAAATCATATATGTAAATATATATATATGTGTTCGCACTCTAGCGGCCTCATTTAAGTCCGATTTGGTCCAAATTTCGTACACATGACGGTTATCTATGTCGCTCGGACGAGTTCGTTAGCCAAAATAATCCAAAAACAACCGGAAGCACTATTTTTTGAGGTTTTTCCTATGAGAATAAATGGTTTTTAGGCTTTTTCTACAAATATACATGTAGAATGATATTCTGCACATTAATTTTTTTACGCTACCTTATAGCTCGCTTAGTTCCCCCAAAATTGATCAAATACCATAAAAGTACCCAGTTCAAAGCTATGTGGTGGATTTTACCGTGGGGTTGGCGTGCGAAGCACGTAATGCATTGTGTATCAAAGATACTCCCAATGTGCGGATTGGCGTGCAAAGCATTTTGCAGCTATTCAGCATCGTCGTGAATAGACCTATTTCCTAAATTGTTGGTTGAAACCCTAAAACATAGGCCTATAAACTTAATTCAGCTGCGTGGTCGAATTATTGTAATAACTTTTACATATTCAAAAATGTATAGAAAATTTTTAATACAAAATTAGTTATTGTAAACTTACAATATTATAGAGGACAAAACTTTATACAATTTACTAATTCACAATAAATACAACACCAACACCAAATAAACACACTAAATAAACAAACCTTGTAACTGGACAATCAACAACACTATCACGTCTGCAACACAAGACAAAATGGCAAGCGACTATGCGAGCCATGTTAATAGGTACTACAGTAGAACCACGGTTAACCGAGACTAATTAAATAAAACTGTTTTGTCAAAATCAATTTTATAAATAAATGGAAGTTAACTGAATTGATTTTGATAAAGAATTCACAGCTTGAGAGGATTTCTTAATTATGGAACTTATAATAAAAAATTTGTGTTAGATTGAACAGAAAGAAAACAAAACTGTCGTTTGCCCTGTACATCTTGAAAACATTTCAGCTCCTAATTCAAGGCAATGGTACGGTGAACTTTAGCGGACGGGTAGTAAAGTGAATGACAAAGCGGTCTTGGGCCTGTTTACACTTCCCTCCTCGTAGCATCGTATTTAGGCATCACCATAATTTCCCACGAGTTGTTTCTTCCCCTTGCTACTGTGTTTTGTTCTTTTGTTTTTAGTCGGTGTCGGTGTCAGAGGTTAAATTTTGTGAATTATAGTGGAAAGCGAAAGCATGTTGTTTCATCTTTAAATAAAAAAAAATGGAAAGCAATTAAACGATTAGATGGAGGTGATTCAATAAGAAGAGTGATTTAGGTGTTGGGGAAGTGACTGTCGGGGATTGGAGACAAAATAGATCGGAAATTGAAAACTGGGTATCTCAACGGTATTCAAATACAGAAGCTAGACAATCAATGAATAAATGCGAGCATGAAAAAAACTTTAGAGGCATTATTTTTGTGGTTTTTAAAACTGTAGCTTATAGTATCCAATTTCTTTCATTTGAGTACATTATCAAACCTTCTTTGTTTATTTAAAACTATTTAAAGCCAAATAAAATAGATTTTGAAGTAAGTATGGCTCCAAATCGGCCTATAATGACACGGGAACTCACTCCTCAATGGTTTTTTCACCGCCTACCGTATTACCTCGGATAATCGAGGTTCTACTGTAATTTAAAACGCAAATCTCTTCCGAAACCGGTTTTCGTCTGCGTTTAACTTAAATGGCTTTGAAAAGAATTTCTTTATGAATCGATTTGTACACAATAATATCAATAATTTACAATAATAGTAATCTATAACCGCTGTCAACCTGTCAGCTGTTATTCACTAAAGATGCAAGCACTGTTGCATATAAACATTCATATCTCTTTGCTCATAATGATCCTGATCAATCAGAAAATATTGAGGCGTACAGCAGGTCTTGATGTTTCCAATGACATAAAAACGTTTCTGCTTATCAAAATCTAGACCATCTTAACACAGAGGGAAAAACTCTGGAGGGGGGGGGCTAGACCGGGGTAAGGACGCACATGTGAGCTTGACACTGAACACTATGAGCCGACGCACAGTGCATTGAGTGATTCGCATGCCAACCCCATGTATTGGAAGTATTTTCAATACAAAATGCAATGTGTGCTTCGCACGCCAACCCCCGTATTGGGAGAATTTTCAATACACAGTGCATTGCGTGCTTAGCACACCAATTTTAAGCCTATGTGCGTCCGCGTCCGCTTTAAAATATTAGTGATTATTACGTAGAAAGGTTCAAAAACAAAAAAAGTAATTTGTACTCATTTAGACTATAGATATGAAAAATAAAAGGTCAGCTCCTAGCATAGGAAGTACGAAATTTGCGTAGCAGTGAACGTGTTAAGGAGTACCCTCCCCTCCTTCGGCAAAAAGGAGCCCAGGGATATTTTTGACCTCCCCAAGAAAACTTTTAAAATTTGGTAAGCCAATTTGGCTGTTCAGGTGAAATATTAACCCACACAGCATTGAGTCTGTACCTTTACACCGTCAGTGAATATACAGAGACCTCACTCCTAGATGCCACACCAAGTAGTGACCCAGCGGCACGTAACTTTTAAAACATATTTTAGTGCTAATCTCTTTAAAGACAAATACCTGACTATAATTAATAATATACATATTTTCCTTGCCCTGGCAGCTAGGGTGGCTAAAGGTATGGGCGCCAATGACTATGACTCTATATCATAGATTCGAAACTTTGTATATTTTTTACGAGATTGTTATGTTATAGAGTAACGAACTATAAACCAAATTATTCGTTGGATGTCACGAATAAGCTTATACCACAGCTGTAAGCTGTAGCTTATAAGAACAGCTACGGCTGTCGTTTAATAGATATCAAATGAATTCATGAATAAGCTTATACCACAGCTGTAAGCTGTAGCTTATAAGAACAGCTACGGCTGTCGTTTAATAGATATAAAATGAATTCTTCAATAAGACGTGTAACACGGTGAAAGTTTTTGTACAGAATAAAACAATTGCTAATATAGGTTTATATGAAATATATATTGTTTACTCACAATGGCTCAACCAATGGTGATACTGATGCATTAGGAGACGAACTGTTGCTATTGATTGTAGCAGGCCCGAAGACACATTCAGGCGATTGTACTGGTGACTTAGGGTTGGGCAACTGAAACAAAACGATTTACTAAATTATTACTTGAATCGTCAACCAACATTCTTTTTGTAATATGTTTTTAATAGATTTATCTGTCAATATTGGGCATTAACACTTAAAGCGCTGCTAACGCCTTTAAAAGTGGCACAGTCTAAAGTTTAAGCCTGATGTACGTATTTAAGCACAAACAAAATTTTTAGATTATTTTAACGTTTTGCGCTCCATTGGCAAATTCAGTCTGACATCGCTAATTTGCCGTTGTGCTCTACTGCCGGACTCATTCCGACACACATTTTAATATGATTTCTATGTTTTAAACTAATGTAGAATTTGTGGTTTTCGGTCTAATGAGATTTCAATGTTGTTAAAACAGTTTAGAACAAAATAATTGAATAATTTTTCTGATCGATTATATTCAAAATAGGCCTACTCAATGAAATTTTTTTATTTTAATCTCTCAATTTTTTTCCTTATTCTCTGGTTTATTCCGAACAAAATGATATATAATAAGTTATGTATACTGTTCATAGTAATTTTTTGGCAAATTTACAAAAATGCTTCTTCAAACAGTCATATTTTAATTGGATCTGGTGGAGGAGCAAAGTGTCAAATAAATAGAGTGCAAAAGGTTAAGACAAATCCAAAGGTTTTAATAATTGAGTCACAAATAATGGAGATAACTCAAATTTAGTGGTCGAGTTTAGGGTGTTTTATTACTATTTCATTAATATGACCACCTTCAGAAACAGCTACTAAATTTAAGCTATCTCCGTTATTTACGAGTCAATTATTAAAAGCGATATATCGTTGGATTGGTCTTAAAAAATAGTATACAAACTTTGTTCCTACACATTTTTCTGTAAAATTTCTAGATATTTAACACTAAGCATTTTCAACTGCTGCCAATTTGAAACGGATTGTTGCAGGAAAACTATTTCTTAAAGTAAAATTTACCCTATTTAGATGAATATTTATACACAGTTTCAGGATTATATGTTAAACCATTTCCAAGATATTAACCCTTTCTACTCCTACTAATGGGGACCCCGTTTCCCTACAGCTCCATTTAATTTTGAGCAAAAATTGCATATTTAATTTGTTTACTCCAAAAAAAGTAAAATTAAAGTACTCTCTCATTTCTAAAAGGCTGATGCTTTTTTTTTAGTTTCTTCTGTGACTGGTATTAAATAAAACATATATTTTTATATTCTAGTATAGTTTTATTATTTTTATTTATTGGAAGAAATACAAATTCGTAAAAAAAAAAACTAGAAATAACAAGAATTTTGGAAATATTTTGAACTAAAAGAAGAATATTTGTTGTTTGTTTTCTGTTGTCTATATCCTTACAAACAAAAGTAAGTGATTTACAAATATTTAAGACACAATAATACATTATAAAAAAAAAATAATTTAAAAAACAAGTTTTTTCTAAAAAAATTGTTGTAGTTACCACTTCTTTACTAACGGTAAGTAGTAACCAAACAACGGCGAGAGCAGACAGCTGTTTACAGAGCGGCCAAAGACGGCAAACATTACATTTCTAAGATTTATTTACCAAAAACCTGAACTCAAACGGTTCTGAGAAAATTCCACAGATAGCAGCACATCTAAACCATCAATTCTAGTTTTCATCAAAGTAACCATTCTGTCCAAATGCAATCATAGAATGTTGTTATAGCGACGTCGGGGCCGTCCCGACATTGGAGTTCGTGCGGCCTAGTTTCGTTACGGGGCTGCCCCGACACTCGAGCGGACAGGGTTAAGGTATTTGTAAAAATCACATACATACGGACAGACAGAAAACAGATTGAGGTAGGGCACATGTTATCTTGTATTATTGGCTTGTTGTTAGCTGACAAATAACCCCGTAAAATTCCGCACAGTCGAAGCTGGCACCTTGTAAGTTCAGTTTACAACAGGATCGAATCACAACTTTCTTTCCTTTTCTATGAGCTTTAGAATGCTTTTTAAAATAATGAGTCGGTCTTCTAAAACTTGGATGGAAAAATTTAGGGAGACGGATTTTTTTTTTAAATTTATCCTTCTCTTAAGTTTTTGTAATTGAAACTGTCCATGACACTAATTTCAAAAGTATCAGTGACATGAACAAGGCCAATATTTGTGGTTATTAAACAATTTACTGCACGTATGAAACTACAATGCAAATGTAAGTACAACAGTTTGACTATGCAAGATAGGAATTACTTTATCATTTCAACACTTACATCACTCAATACAGTGCAGTCGTATGAAGGCTGGTACTTCTCTTGCTCACATAGAGGGCGCTTTAAGATCTTCTCTCTATCTTGTTTGTGTTTACGGTCACCTCCCTTCAGCTAGAACAACGAAAAATATATTTAAACTTTAAAAAAAATTCCTACAGTTTGTATACTTTGAAATTTATGTATAGTTAAATTTTGAAGCTTTCAGATACCATTTAAATATTAAAACAAATTGTAAGGAGACTTATGAGTATACGGGAAAAATAAAACAAAATAATTGTTATACTATTTTTTCTTTGTTGATTTCTAAAAAATATATATATATACTACTTATATCAATTTTTGGTCATTGGATATCGACCGCATCACTGGTGTCTGTACGTTTCCAACACTATACATTATTGAGGATTAATTAAGCTGTATAGTGTCCAAAATATCGAGAGTATTCAACATATAGAGACACCAGTGACACAGTCGATCTCCGAGAACCAAGAACATTGAAATAATGTTTGTAACAGTGGAATTCTATTCTTCAAAATCATAATACAATAAAGGCCTACATTTAATTACTCTGGTGTATTTTCAACAATTGAAAACCGACATTTTTAATTTCTGCATCTTGTAAATCGTAAGTGTAGATAGTTGTCGATGGTTTTGGGTTTAGAGATCTTGACACTAAAAACTAAGTACACAATTTCAAAACGTCGCACTATAGATAGTCTTATCGAAATGTAGCTGAAATTATATCTGACCTATTTAAGCCAGATATGAACTTTGTAATATACTAATGCAGGCGTTCTCAAACTTTCAGGCTCTATGCCCCCCCTTTGAACACTGATGTGAAGCAGCGACTACAGAATTAAATAGACTGGACAAGTCGAACGCAAGAGTGAAGCCAGTTTTAGAGTCAATATGGCGGATGCAAGTCACAGCCACATTACCCGCGAAACGAAGCTCGTATTCTAACTGTTGTATGGTAGAAACTACAGTACGGTAGCTAATTTTTTCAAAAAATACTTTTTGGAAAATGTAGCTTTTCAGCTACATTTCTCTCGCTTACATGACGCACATGCCCTAAAAAACAAAAATTTTCTCGCAATGCAACTATTTGATGTCACGAATTAAAAATTATAAAAAGTTTGAAATTTTTTCGATTTTTAAAGTGCCAAACCATTTTTATTTTCAAATTGTGAACACTCCATTAGTGTGCTACACTATTAAACTGTAAGTTTGTCAAATTTCAAAGATTTTCGAGCATTTTCAGTTATTGAAATTACGGTGTAAATGAATAGGGCGCACTGAAAATTTCACTCCTCTCTAGGCCCGCATCGACGTTTCTATCCTCACACAAGATGGCCGACCTAGCTTCAATTCAGACAATGTACAGGCTTATGGCATGACCAGTCTATTTAATTCTGTGGTCGCTGATGTAAAGTCACGCCTCCCCTTATATCATCTCCATGTGGTTAATACAAGTAGTACAATTGGAACATGAAACTGAAGCAGGTTAGGATAGCAGAAGCTGGTTATTAAATGAAAATATAGATAATTTTACACAATAAATTAAATATTACTACACATAACTTTGTTTTGACATATTAATATCAGAACATATGAAATCAAAGAACTAAATACAAATTTATTTGAAGTAATCTAGGATCTATTTTAGGTTGGTATTACACGAGAGGGTTGGCACTGTTTGTCCTTGACAATATTTTATTTTTAATACACTCACACCTCCCTTAGAATTCTTCTACGCCCACCAAGGCATGGCCTCCAGATTGAGAACCCCTGTACCAAGGCCGACTCTACTACAGGCCGGAGTGCTTCCCCCTTCCTCTAGCCGCTACGTCACAGTCTGGGTTGAACTCAGCCATAGTGTAAGTGTGGAGCGTGCTTTCATTTACACGTTACTGGACCTTTTTAGTCATTTAACCCTACAACTGTCCATGTTAATGTTTTGCAACGCCAAGTCATTTCGGTGTGTGTGCAAGCATATTTTCAAAAATTTGCCAAATATAGTAATTGCATACCAATCCAAAAGTGTTCTGTACCTTTTTTGTAGAGAAAGGTTAAAAAAATCCATATATGTAATTAAAAAATTTATTGATGTAAAATTGTAAAAGTTATTAGCTCAAGAAGCAAAAAATGTTCAGTAACGAAAGGAAAAAGTTCAACTTTAGGCCTACATAACAAGTCGTAAACATTTATTGTAGTTTTTTCGTAAATGTAAAAAAGTTTCGTAATTTAGTTCTAAATAGAACTATATAAAAACATTTATCGATTTCAAATTTCTTATTTTGAAAACACCAGTTTTTGTGTTCCAAATACACGATTGCTAACAAAACCGCCTAATTTGAAACGTAATTTACTAATATATGCTTTGCCCAAAAATGAAATATTATTAAAACAAAGTGTAGAGAATAAATCAAAGAATTGAACTGTATACTTGTATATTACCTCATCATAAAAGTGTTTTACTTAGAATCAATTGAATTACAAAAGTAAGATGAAACAAATGAAACCTCGTGCGGACAAAGGAAATTCAAAATATGACCGTTGAAGACAATGGAAACAGCCTGGTTTTGCAAACTCAAGCGGTAGTATGAATTCTGTTCAAATATGAATTTTCAACTGCTGTTTGAATAACATCTAAAAAGTCAAATATAGTTTGCTTTACACCAAATGAAAGATTGAACTTTGGTCTATAAATAGATATCAAAAAGTCTATTGAAATAATTCGAATTATAAAAGATATCTCGAACGCAAAATGTGTTGTTTTATTGGTTGAAATCTGCTCAATTGCAAAGGTTTACAAACAATTCCATATCTTTGGAACTATTTGTCCGATTTTGGATTGGATGGCAGTTTCAGATAGGTAAAAGTGTGATGAATCCTTCAGTATACAGATATAACTCAGAAAAATACCGGGCGGGCTGTATTGAAAGACATAGAAACTGGAATTAAAGGTAGTTTTGGTGCATTAAAATTCGCGCGACATTGGCTTTTAGAAAACTAAAAAACTGCAACAATGATTACGTATGTAAATATACGTTTTAGAAAAAACTTGTAAATGCAAAAATTAAAGTTTAGATCATTTCCTTTCCAACGGTTTTTGATTTATTGCGATTGGATAGTTTTTAGTGGGTGAAATATTCATTACAAGTAGAGTTGTCAAAATTGATCGTTTTCACGTGCCACGCCCCCATGACCACTTAAATTGAGTAGTCTGACAGTTGCAGGGTTAATTGTAATGAAACTTATATATTTGATTTCTGCATGAAATACGGAATACAGTGATGTAAAAATCTTTTACTTACGTAAATATTAAATAAATTACAAAAATAAATCTGCTAATTACCATGCACGGTTTGCTTCCTGTTGGACAGGGGAGGTAGGCCTAAGTAAAAACTTTGACTTATTAATAAAATCATACTGTATCTTATATTAGACCAGTATGCACATTTTGATAGATTTTACATTAAATGATCATTACAAAGGTGTAAAATCAATAAAAACTACACTTTTCTTTTTACAATATACAGGTTGTTTAAAAAATGTTTACTAATAATTAATTCACTTTCATGTTTATTGCATCATTTACAATAAAAACTTCCAATAATCATAAGTACTAAAAGGCTCCGTTTATCGTTTAGTAGTCGACATTTTTTTACCATAATGTTTACCTCTAGAATGTTTTAACCATTGAATGCAAACTTTGACACGGCTAATTATTACGTCAAGACCAAGTTAATGTAAAATAACTAACCAAATCTAATAATTCATTTCAAAATTTCGACCATTTAAATATTTTTAATAATAACTCAAAAACCATATGTTTTTATAAAAAACAGCAAAATCAAATTTGTGCAGCTGTTTTATTTTCTTTAGAATAATTCGATTGGCATAACTGTAAAAACTATTGGACAAAGGACAATTCAACTTAATAAATTGGTTAAAATTATTTATTGCCTTTGTTGATTTTGAGCCCGTTAAACTAATGGCCATTGTTTACAAAAATATACTGTATGGAGTTATTCTTATTTAATTATGTAAGAATAATGTTCACAAAAACAATTACTGTGTCACCTCTGTCTAGAAGCTTGCGCCAGTACACTTGAAAAGAACTGTGAAAAGTGACAGAAACCTCTGTCCAATATAGTGCACGTAGTATTTTCCAAAATGTCCAATATTTTGCTCAATAACTATTCTAAAGTTAAAACAAACTTTTATGACTCCAAGTTGTCAAGAAAAAGGAAAGTGGATAAACTTATTTAACTTATAAAGATTGCATATATCACCAATTCATCACCAAAGTTAATTTTTGAGCTAATTGAAATATAATTGTATGTAGTTTAAACGTAGATTTTAATTTGTAAAAGAAATTTGCTGTAAAATAAATTTGAGTGATCAATTATAATGTTTACGCTCTAATTATTATATTATAATTAATTGGTTTCTGTTACTTTTATAAAACCTAGATATAGCATAAAAAACAACTGCAATATATATAACTTCGAAACTTACGTTGTTTTATATAAATAAAAAAGTAGGCCTACTACACTACTTATAAACATGTTTTAGTATTGAGTGGTTTATTATTTAGTTAAGTTCAAATTTTCAGCGAAATAGGACGAAATGGTTTCAACAGTAGACCAGTTTAAAACAGAGTATGTCGGGGCATGCCGTATGTTTCTTACAAGAATCACCGGCCGGGTAGCACTCTGACCGCGATGTCACGAATTCAGATCTCCGGCCTGTAGTAGAGTCGGCCTTGCCTGTACCAGGGTGTCCAGCAGTTGAGCTTCAGAAAATTCCCGTACAATTCCCGGTTTTTCCCGTACAAACCACGGAAAATAACCGCATTTGTCACAGTTTTAATTAAACCTCTACTAGTATACGGACCACCGTTCGGCATAAATACAACATAATTATAAAACCTTAACATATCCCGACGCGCTACGACTTTTTAATTATGAAAATCGGGTTTCCCGTTCCCAAAAACATATAAAACGATACCCCACACTGAATTTTCAAAATTTTGATCCATAAACGTGATTGCGAAGCGCTACGATTTTTTAACTGTCAAAATCGGTTTTCCAGTACTTAAAAACATATAAAACGATACCCCACACTGAATTTTCAAAATTTTGATCCATAAACGTGATCCCGACGCGCTACGACTTTTTAATTATCAAAATCAGGTTTCCCGTACCCAAAAACAAATAAAACGATACCCCAAACTGAATTTTCAAAATTTTGATCCATAAACATGATCCCGACGCGCTACGACTTTTTAATTATCAAAATCGGGTTTCCCGTACCCAAAAACATATAAAACGATACCCCACAC
>JAGFPH010002613.1:137971-150594 GCA_018207615.1 Philaenus spumarius | reverse complement strand
ACGGTCGAGCCACCGATATGATATTAATCTTCACCGCACAAAATATCTTATGGCCGAGCTGCTGATACAATATTATTGTGCTGATTGATGAATTGCAAAATCTTCATAATTTTATTGCGGAGAGTTGAAAAGCTTTTGAGATTTCTAGCGTGAGTCGTAGCATGTCGGGGTCACGTTTTTGGGTCAAAATTTTAAAAATATTGGTTTAAAATTA
The DNA here is from genome assembly GCA_018207615.1 of Philaenus spumarius. Taxonomy (NCBI): domain Eukaryota; kingdom Metazoa; phylum Arthropoda; class Insecta; order Hemiptera; family Aphrophoridae; genus Philaenus; species Philaenus spumarius. The sequence goes on along the minus strand of JAGFPH010002613.1, from coordinate 150,380 downwards.
TGAAAATACAGTGTGGGGTATCGTTTTAAATGTTTTTGGATACGGAAAAATCGTTTTTGACAGTTAAAAAGTCGTAGCGCGTCGGGGTCACATTTTTGGATCAAAATTTGGAAAATACAGTGTGGGGTAATGCTTTATGTGTTTTTGGATATGGGAGAACTGATGTTGACAGTTAAAATGCCGTAGCACGTTGGTATCACCTATTTTTTAACTAAATGTAACAAATAAAAAGTAATTTTTAACTTTAATTTTCTTTCAATTCGTGTAATCTGTTTAGACGATTTTCAGTATTGACTGTGGTAGGTGATTCGGTAATTGAACTGGAACTAATTAAACATAACATTTAACTTTGTTTTTACCACTTAAGTATTAGGCCTACTTTTAAACATAATAAAACAGTAATAATCAAGTTGTATTTTTTTTTGCTTTAACCTTATAACGGCCAAACGACACCACGACACCAGGTTTCACGGCGCAAACGCAACAACTTCACACTTTGCATAAAATTTGCATATATTTGCATAAACGATAATTTAACCCACTTAAAATTATCCAATCGTAATAAAACTGGCACCATTGGAAAGGAAATGAATTAAACTTTAATTTTTGTATTTACAACTTTTTCGTAAAACGTATATTTACATACGTAATCATCGTTTTAAAATGTGCACATCGGCCTACAGCTCTTTCCACGCGGGAATCTGCGCACAATTCTACTGTTATTTCTCACTCTTGCAACGTTTCCCACCATCTACAATAATGTTTCTTTGGCATTTCTAACATACCGTTGGATTGGTTGTGATTTCATCTTTCTGTTGGTGTCTTCCAATCAGATTTCACAGTACATTTACTGCGCCAAACAAGATTTACTGTAAACCCTTGCGATTGGACAGTCTCTCAACCGATAAACACGCCTTTTGTCAACGATTATTTAGTAGGCAACGCCCAATGATTTGACAGATTGCTTTATATCATTTTGTAGACGATATTCTGTATTTTGTAATGGTACAAAGTAAACCGGATAAAACCGGTTTTGTGATTGTCTAAACAGTAGTGTAAAGTTACGTTGTTGTGAGATCGACTCGGGCTTTTGTTCCCACGCTATTTCCTATTACGCAACCTACTGCAGGTGTTGATTCGGGAGTTTTTATTCGACTGATGTCTTTTTGTTATTCAGATAAATGTAACTCAAACACTTTTGTGAACTAAGGAAAGACAAGTACACCGTTCTTTTCATTGATTTATCCTCTACACTTTCTTATAATAATATTTCATTTTTGGTCAAAGCATATATTAGTAAAGCACGTTAAAATCTAGGCCTAGGTAGGTACCAGTTGTGTACTTAAAACATAAAAACGGGTTTTTTCAAAATAAAAAATTTGAAATTGATAAATGTTTTTATACAGTTCTATTTAGAACTAAATTACGAAACTTTTTTACGCTTACGAAAAAAATACAAAAAATGTTTACTAATTTTTATGTAGGCCTAAAGTTGAACTTTTTCCTTTCGTTACTGAACATTTTTTGTTTCTTGAGCTAATAACTTTTACAATTTCAAAATAAACTTATTTTTAGTGGCATATTTGAATTCTTTGAAGTTTCTTCTACAAAAAAGCTATTGAACACATTTGGATTGGGGTTCATTTACTATTTTTGGCGAATTTTTAAAAATATGCTTGCAAAACGCTAAAAACGGGCTGGCCAATTTTAGCTTTAACCGTGGCCGTTGATGGGTTAAACCTTTGGGGACCATCTGACGATATTTCACCGTAGATATTTAATTTCACCGTAGTTAACTAAATAAAAATAATGCTATTATTTTTTTTTTGAAGATTTATATTGGAATTTATAGTGAATATAATAATAATTATTAAAACTATTGCCAACAAATATGTTGAAATATAGGTAAACAAACTATGTTAATGTCTGGCGCATCTGTAGCGAATAGCGATAAATTTTGGGGAAATTTTTAGTGAAAAAAGTGTGTTCTGGGGAAACTTTGTGTGCTAAAACATTTTCTGCACCCCTACAGTATGCTGTATATTGATGTACTGTAAAATGTAATGTTAACTTAAATAAAGAACATAAGTGTAGCCTACAAAGAGATTTTTGAATTCATTAGCCCTTCAAAACTGTAGTTACATGTTCATGGCTTAACCGGAAAAATTGTTATCCGAAACGGTTTCCCCCTTTTAGTTCAGTTAACCACAGTTTTACTGTAATAGCAAATTTCATGTTAATAGCTTTACATATTGCAGATAACCAAAGTACTGTATGTATGTAAAGTTAAGTTTCACTAATAGGGGTTTTCAACATTAACCACAGTTCATACAAACAAATAAATCAGTAAAGCAGTACCTTTAGAATTTTGCCTCTAAAATCAGTGAGATCGCCGAGCTTTTTGAGTTTAATTTCATAGGACTGTCTCTGATTGAGGTAGGTTAGGGTTTCTTCATTGACTTTAGTGGTGATGGAGGTTGCAGCTGCCAAAACATACTGGAATCTGCAATCAAAAATGGACAAAGTTTAACAAAGATCTTAAAATGGAGGTTCAAATGAAGTTCGCTTAAAAAACTAACAGGGTTTTGAAAAAAGGACACCTGGAGTTTATAGATTCTTCATACAATCTTTAATTTTAATTGAAATTCAACATTTTGTTGTTTTTGTAATTTTGATAAATTGTAGTCTAATGATTTTCTAATAAAAAAAAGTAAAAATATACATATCCACTAAACAAGCGTGAACATCAAATATGTTTGGAAAAGACTCACACTCAACCAAACAACACATTTTTGCAAACATTCTTCAGTATTCATGAGTGTAACCAGGAATAAAATTTGGGTTCAGAATCCCTCCATTGAAAAAAAAAAAAAGAAAAGAGAAATTACATTAAATGTTTTACAAATACAGTACAACCTCGTTAAGTCGGACCAGCCGGGGCCGATCCGACATAACGAAAATCCGTGTTAGCCGGAGAAAGAGCACAAAACATAAAAAAATGAAAATACAGTGTATCCTTACAATATTTTCCTTTATTACGGAGAAAAACACTTTAAAAATATTTACTAGTCACAATAAAACAAAAAACACATCTGTGGACTGTACAGTGTAATGCATACAGAACTCATGGAGTCACATTCTAAACTTGCCACAGAAAATAATAGTTGGAAATAAGCTAAATTAGAATTGTAAAGGTATTTAGAGATAATAACAATTGTAATAAATGTGTAGGGATATTAATTCATCAAATTAATACGTAAAAGTACAACACAGGACAAGATACCACACACAAAATAGCTGAAAAAGAAATCACAACCCAGATGAGATGGCCGTGGATCGATATGTAATTTATCTATGTATCAAGTGATTGGAAAAGCATAACTGTACAAGAATATAGAATTCAAAAGTTGGCAGCCTGCAGAGAAATCGTTCTGCGCATGATCCAGACAGAGAATAGGCTTCCTTTCCGTTTGTACATAGGAAGAAGAAGGAATGCCTAAGCATTCTTCTGAAGAAAAATGGCGAACGAGTAACAAGTTTGGTACATTTCAGTCGAGCATTGAATCATAAAATGTGCGGAAATATCAACGCTCCGTACAAATAAATCAACGCAAAGTAATCGTTATGTTACAATGAACATGTAAATACTGAGATTAAATACTAAAATCGGCCATAAACTCAGTGAGTAACGTGAAAAGTAAATTAGAACAGTGAAAACGTGGTTCGAGAGACAGTGAACGATGATTCTTTATAACAATTTTAAGTGCACGAACTATGAAATAACGCCAGAACGCCGCAAGTATCAATAATATTAGTATATTTATTGTATAATATGTTTCATTGTAATTTTTACTAAAATATTCAGATCTGAAAAGCCTAACTTAGATTATTCTTTTTCTAAAGTGATGAAGCCATTTTTTATTAGTTAATTTATTCATTGTTGATTCAAGTAAAATTTGTTTTGTGTAAAGAAACTTTGATGAATATAAATAAAATAGTCAAGATATGGCTAAATAGAAAATAACTATTTGATCATCACGTAGTCTGTTTCATTTGACAAACTATCCAACGATTTCCCAAAGTACTAGCTAGCATTGAGCTCACGATTCCGAAATTTAATAAATAAAAAACAGTGTTAGTAAAATTATGATTCCTATTTCATTTCTTTGTGTAGATTAGTTAGCAATTATTGTGCAATGAAAACTGAGATGACGTCATGCACAAGGTTGATACAGTGTTAGAGCATAAGGATTGGTTTAGGGATCACGAGGATCAAAAGAATCAGTGAAGCGTGTATAGCAGGTGCTGTGAAGTAGGAACCTGATTTGCTTTGATTTAGAATTTGGAGGTTAGAGCAAGAGTAAAGTTAATTGATATTAAAATTAGGTTGTTTCTTGAATAGATAAAAGTTTGTTATGATAAATAACACTTGCTATACATGTATTAATAAATAATTAGAAAAATTTTTTTATTTTTTCATACTTTGAAATTTTTATTTTGGACTTAGAACATTTTGTATTTTTTTATTTTTCATTTTCAATTTACATAATTGCGCGAAACGTCGCAACAGGTATGCCTACTTTTTGGGGAAAAAGCTTGTAAGTTTCTGTTGCGCCAGCTTCAAGTAACGTTTACGTGCAGCACGGCAAACAAACTCGGCGGAAACACGATCACCGTGCAATAAGCTACGATTATGCGCTCGTATAAAGCAATAGCGCTACCAAAATGCATATTTTTATTTTTGCAAACCAGTCCAGGTTACCTGAAGATCCGACTTAAAGAGGTTGTACTATAATGAACTATAAATTCAAAGCATAATAATTTCCTGTATGTTACGTAGTAAGACGAGTGTTTTGTTTATATTAAATAATAAGAGGTGGAATTATATTGTAATTGTGCAACAAGTGATGAAATCACAATCACACTGTAGGATTTTAAAGTAATCCAACGATTGAGCTATAGCAGTACAAGTAATTGGAGATTGAGGTCTTAAATAGATAGGGGAACAATTTGAGACAGGACGTTTGGTTATGAGCGGCGAGGTGAGAGACCTAATTTTACCGAAAATAGTCACGAAGTCTAAATAAGGTCAAGGCACATTTCTTGTGAATATTGGGGAATAATTATTTATTAAACTAAGTTGTAGTATTCCTATATTAATATATTTTTTTGACAGTTTATTACTACCCGTTTCGGGAACAGGTTCCCATCTTCAGGTTTTGTAAATAAACTTCACTAACATGTGAGCATGTCAAATTTAGAGTAGGAACACATATATTTGAACTTTAACAAAAGTTCACATGAACACAGAACAAATTTGTGTAAGTAGTTGGCATGGTCCATGTTGTCAGTGCGGCGGTCACTCATCAGCTGAAAGAATGCTTCCATTATCTCCATCAATAATATTTGTAGTTCTATAGGTGGAGATTGCGGGTGTTACAAAAACTAGATTTGAAATATAATTGTTCATTGAGGACGGAACCACTTTGTTGCAGTAACAGTAGAACTCCTCTGTAGCTTGATACATTTTGTATTATTCTAATGTGTTCTTTAGTCAAGCTTTGTTACACAAATGCAGAGGGATTAAACTCACAGATAAATTGCCGCAGGCATAACAATCAATTGTTTACCGTCAAGACCGTTTATCAATTTACCGTCTGAGACTGGAGTCAGTTTCATAACCAAACTTCCTAAAGAGTTTAAAGAATCGATAGAAGTCAATGTTTTTAAAAATAAATTAAAGCGATTGCTTGTGTTCAATGCTTTCTACACTGTGGGGGAGTTTCTTGATGCCTCATTATAGCCTATTATTACATAAATGAGTAAACGGCACATTTAAATTGAGTGCATTGGCTAAGGTCAAATCAACGGATGAAAAATGAAGTTTGCAGATATTCAATTTTATGTGTGTGTATTTATCATAGTTTTATCAATACAAGTTTTATTGAAATGTTGTAATTTGAATATTAAAATTAATTTTAAGAAGCTTTAAGTTGTAAAAAAGGGAACAATTGATGTTTTGTTAAGTTATTAATATGTGACCTGCCTTACATAAATGTAATATTTATCAAAAAAGGATTATTAACCCTCAAAGTGGCAGACTGCAGTCTCTCGGGCGCAAATGCAACCCGCTCGAACCTTAGCGAGAATTTGCATATATTTGCATAATCGATAATTTAATCCACTTAAAATCATCCAATCGTAATAAAACCGGTACCGTTGGAAAGGTAATGAATTAAACTATAACTTTTGTAATTACAACTTTTTCGTAAAATGTATATTTACATACGTAATTACCGTTTCGAAATTTTAGTACGCAAATCAGCTGTGATTTACGCATCAATGAACCTCGTTACTATAAAATAGTGTTATATTGTGTTTTAGTTATAAATAAATAAGTGTAGATTGTGTTTGAGTGAAATTAGGCTTATAACGGTGTTCTAATAAAACGGTAAGTGAAGAAATAAGATAGCCTAGAAATTAGGTTGTAGGTGAAATTGCCGATTTGATATTTTTTATTTTTCATTACAAAGTGTAAAGTTATTTGAAACTGGGTAGAATGCTATTCGATTCTACATTTCATTCTCGAATTTTTGGTATAAAAAAAACATTGTTTGAAGTAAAAATGTATAGGCCTAGTCACTTTGAAATTAGTCATGATTTGCAGGTTATAGTAAAAACGTTCAAAGTGTTATTTTGAACTAAACAATTGTGAAATTGAAATATATTTTTACATATTTCTACTTAGAACTAAATTATAAAACTTTTGTGTATTTTGAAAAAAATTACAATAATGTTTTACTATTTTTTATGTAGGCATAAAGCTGTTTTTTACTTCCGTTTCTAAACATTTTTTGCTTTCTAAGCTAATAACTTTTACAATTTCAAAAGAAACTAATTTTTAGTCGCATATTTGAATTCGTTGAAGTTTATTCTACAAAAAAGCTATTGAACACTTTTGGATTGGGGTTCATTTACTATTTTTGGCGAATTTTTAAAAATATGCTGTAACGTGCTGTGCTTACACAAGCCGTTTACAAACAAATTTATTAATAGAAAAATAAAATAATTAATTTTGACAATAATATTTCTAAGTTAACTTTAATAAAAAAAATAACCTTTACTGCGTAACAATTATTTATTGTATCCTACCTTCAATCCATATACTTTACTTATTTAATTAAATTATCACTTCAAAATATTACAACACCTTATTCCCTTAACCACAATAAAAACAAACAAACATAACCCCAAAATTGAAGTTAGGTTATGTTGTAGTCAGATCTGTGTCTACTACAGTTGACTACTAAATCTCTGTTACGCATTAACTTATTGTATCTGTGCGTACAGTTGATAGCTCAGGACAGATCATCTTAGAAGTACGCCATCTATGTTTCTACACATAGAATGCATACCGCCAAAACGTACCGTTCATACTCTCAACCGTCGCCATTTTATATTACTTATGAAAAACACTGAATTTAACTTTATTATTGTTACAGGGTACAATTTACCATAAAGTACTTCTGGAAAGGAGAAAACTCAAATTAAGAAAGCATAGTAGTTGGCATTAAGAGGGTTCTGTACCTGAATGAAATATCTTGTTTTATGACGCAATAGTGCTGCTTTTAACTTCCCCACTAGGAGTAGTTCGTAGATAAGTCGCTAGGGGTGAAGCACACATTACCCAAGGCCATATTGGCCTTGCATTACCCCTCCCACCGCTGAATTTTGTCAACAGTTTTATTACAAGTTACAAGCTTTTCATTTCCTTTCTTTTGTGCAAACACGCATAGCTGCCTGGCCGGTGCGGTGTTCCCAATTGCATTAGGTTTAGGCTCTGAACTTAGACTTATAAAACTTAATAACTCACGAGAATATTGTTTTAAATGATAAGGATAAAATATATGCAGTTAGACAATCACACAAAAGCCTATATTTTTATTGGTAATTACCGTTGTTATGAGTGAAAATACGATGTAAAGTATAGAAACGTATTTTTTATGTAGTGTAGAAAAAAATCTAGATAAAATTAAATTATGTCTACAATTTTAAGTTTGTACCCAATAAGAATAACATCTTCTATATATTATTTGTTTAGCAAAACTTTAATACATTACATTAATTTATTGTCGGCATTATTTACTAAATATACAAAATATACATACAAGTTTATAACCAAATCAATTTATTAGCGTATTTCCATAGGAAAAATGAGCATTGCAGTGGCCCTTATGGTCGGGAGTAGCAAATGAGCACCGATCATGGTCCCCAGAACACGTTTTGAAGTGTCATTAAAAATCATATATATGTAAATATATACTATATGTATATATGTGTTCGCACTATAGTGGCCGCATTTTAAGTCCGATTTGGTCTAAATTTGGTACACATGTTGGTTGTCTATGTCGCTCGGACGAGTTCGTTAGCCAAAAAAATCCAAAAGCCGGAAGTACGTTTTTTGACTGGAAGTAACTATTTGTTAAGATTTTTACTACGAGAATGAAGTTTTTTAGAGTTTTTTCTAAATAAATAAATGTAGGATGTTATTCTGAACATTTAGTTTTTTTACGCGACCTTATAGCTCGCTTGGTTCCCCCAAAATCGATCAAAACGTAAAATACCAGGTAGCAGATTACGGGCGGGCGACTATTAGCCCACTCAATAAATGTTTTCTGTCGGAACTAATTAGTGAAAAGCTGATTTTTTCATGTATGTTAGTTGATTATATAAGGAATAGTTTCTGAAAATTCCCCACCCCTCCCCCTCTAGATCCCCTTTACCCCCTTAAAATTCGCTTTTGAAAGACTTCTTTATTTTGTTTATTTTGTCAATATCTAAGAGATAAACAGCGATAGAGTCATATTTATTTCGTTATTGTAATCCTTAAAATATTCTCTATCAAAAGTGTTCATAGCGTTTAAGCTATATAAATCATTATTTTCCGTGTATTTTTAAATTTAATGTTAAAATTTTAAGGTAAGACAGCAGTCCCTATCTCGTCCATGTCAAAACAGCCATTTTTAGGTATACATAACTTTTACAAATATTAGTCTATCAACTTGAGTTTTTTTTACATAATTTTATACATCATTATCTACAATAATAGGAAGCAAAACAACAATTTTAGCAAAAATGGGTTTTATGTACAACTTTACAAACTTTACAAAATATTTTATAATTATTTTCAACACACAATATTTTTTTAAATCAAAAAGTTTTTTTTTCTCGTTGAAATTGGTTCCTATTTTTATTTTTTAGATTATCAGGAACACACAAAAAAAGTTATGAAAATCGGTTCATAATTGTGGGAAAAAGTGTAGCCTACAATAAGTCTAAAAAACCACAATTTCGGAAAACAAGAAAAGAAGCCAGAGACCATGTAAAATACTGTTGTTAACCTTACTTGATTATTTAAAAAAAGCCCAGCTCCATAGGAGGGTTCTTCTTCTTTTTCCACATCTTCCAGTTCTCTTTTGGCCGTTTTTTGCCTTCCTGGCTCTTTTTTCAACTTCTAACAGCACATTATATAAAAAGTAAAACAGGAAACACTAACAACACTGAGCCTTGGGAATGCTAAACCTATTGTATAAACAAAATTCCAGCTTTTCAGTAATTACTTCCAACAAAGGCCTATATGTTCTCTTTATTGACTGGGCTAAAAGAAATCATATTGTGTGTTTATCAGTGCAACAAAATATACCGAAAAAAATACACGTTTAAGTCAATTTTACCATCGTAATACCCATAATTATTAGACCAGCTATAAAAGTCAAAACAATTAATAGGCCTTTGCTGCAGATTGACCACTGATCCGACCCGTGAGGACTTGTACGCCATGCACCGTCTCCCTTTGTCAGGCCGATTATGTCAACTGGCTGCACTTAACATTTATAAAACTTATATAATTTTAAAGATTGCAAAATACCCTACAATTTTTATTTGAATTTTTTTTATAACTTGTCTCATATCAATGAAAAATAGGTAAACATGTATTTATTGTAATAGAAAAGTTAAAATTTTAACATTAAATTTAAAAATACACGGAAAATAATTATGTATAGCTTAAACGCTATGAACATTTTTGATAGAGAATATTTTAAGGTTTACAATAACGAAATAAATATGACTCTGTCGCTCTTTATCTCTTAGATATTGACAAAATAAACTAAATAAAGAAGTCTTTCAAAAGTGAATTTTAAAGGAATTTTAAGGGGGATAGCAAGAGGGGGAGGGGTGGGGAATTTTCAGAAAATATTCCTTAAATAATCAACTAACTTCCAGGAAAAATCAGCTTTTCACTAATTAGTTCCGACAGAAAACATTTATTGAGTGGGCTAATAGTCGCCCGCCCGTCAGTCGGCCGCCCGTCAGTCGGCCGCCCGTAATCGCAGCCAAAAATTGCTGATTCCCCCTCTACTGCGCCAGCACGCACGAAAATATACAAACCTTTACACCATTAAATTAAATAATCTACTACTTTTATTCGTTGGTTTTTTCCTGTAGGTCTAATGTGACATCCAATAAGTCTATTTGCAAAAATACATGGTGTTAGGGTAAAAAAATTGTTTTTCCGGGCATTTACATTTATTTATAAAAAAAAACTATTAGGTTTACCGTAAAAATAAAGAGGACCATTATTGTAGCCTATGTTATAACGAACACAACAAAAAAAACATTCAAATTGATCCGATTATTAGTCTAGTACCGTAGATTTAGGGGTTTCCGCAGTTATTGACATTTTCATTCTTTGAGGGGGGTAGGTTAAAGGCTCCAGGGGGATTTTTGGGGACTTTTGTAAATATTATCCTCTGGTAGTGGTTTATCGATGGGGAAAAATTCAGCTTTATCCAAATTTTTTCCGAGTTTCATGTTTTTGGGTTTCCCTTGACTGGGCTATTATACTATTATAATGAACACCAGATTCATTCATTTTACATCACAGTAAATTTTTTGTTGTTTACAAAATTTGTGTTAAAATAAATAAATGTTTCTCTCTTTTTTAAACGGATGTGTTATTTTATTAGTTCCGTAGTTTTTTGTTCGTTGTTTTTGTTCTATGTAGCCTAGTTTAGATTTCCTAAAATATTCAATTTTATCACTATAAATATCAGTGTAGCCGGTCCTAGAACTGCTAGGCCTACGAGTTTTGTAACAGATAGCGATCATGAGAAAAATACCAATACAAATCGAACGGAAAATAAATCCAAATCAGCAATCAGTATTTTTAGGGATAGAAAAAAATATTTCAATTAGCCTAATTTCACGTTTTTAGTTGCATAATAACATACTAAGTAGGCCTAGCCATACAGTAGTGATATAATATTTATGAATTCTGATATAAGTGCTAAATTCAGAGGAAAAATTGATTTACTAAATATAACATAATCACTTGCTTCGAGTTTTCGTTTACTACCCGACCAGACTCGGGTGAAATATTTCACTACCCGACCAAACTCGGGTAAAATATTTCACTACCCGACCCGAGTAAAAAATTTCACTACCCAACCCGAACCAAAAAATCACTACCCGCGGACCCCTAAGTTTCAAAAAATTCTATAAAAGTATTTTTACAAAACCAAATAAAACAATATAAACATACTAGCTGACCCGTACGGCGTTGCCCGTGGTGGTTGGTATTTTCAGTATTTTTAACGTAGGCCTAATTGTATTCTTTTTAAGTGTTCAGTCAGTGAGTGGTATTTGGCTTTTATATATATAGATCTTAAATAATAAAATCATTATTGTCATAATAATAAAAGATCTGCAATTATGATTTTAGTAACTTTGATCCCCCTAAACCCCTCCTAAAATTTCGAATTTTTTCAAACTCTTTCTTAGTAAGCACCTATGGCCCTAGAGGAAGCTACATACCAAAATTCATTCCAATCCGTTCGGTAGTTTTGAAGAAATCGGTTTTTAATAATTTTGATCCCCCCAAACCCCCCCTAAAATTTCGATTTTTTTCAAACCCTTTCTTAGTGAGCACCTATGGCCCTAGAGGAAGCTACATACCAAATTTAATTTCAATCCGTTCGGTAGTTTTTGAGAAATCGTGATGAGTGAGTGAGTGGTATTTCGCTTTTATATATATAGATTATTGGCCTATTATTATCAAACTCGGAGTGCGGTTGAAAGAAGGGTAGCTTCACTCACACGCACGCGTTGAAGACTGGAATAAACTTCTGCAATAACATTGAACCCGTTTTCTAGTTGAGATAATAAGGCAAGTGACGAAACAAAACATCATGGAATAATCACAGTAGATGCGCAAGAAGAAAGAAACTCTTCTGCGCATCGGCACAACACTACTGCGCTCTATTGGAAACACGGCGAACTCCTTGCACATCGCTATCGTGATTGATAATGTAAGGTACTGGAAAATCAGTTTTTTTAAATACATTTTGGA